>JAJQKJ010001768.1:122500-125602 GCA_029574335.1 Rana kukunoris
CTCGATAGTAGCGACGGAAGTCTGGGAGGCCTAGGCCACCCATCTCCCTAGGTTTCTGCAAAAGGGACACGGCCAGCCTAGGTTTTTTATGCTGCCATATGAAACCAATCATTAGACTTTGAAGCTGTGTAAAAAAGCTTTTGGGGAGGGGGATAGGCAGCATCTGTAGAAGAAAAAGGACCATAGGAAGGACATTAATTTTAAGTATGTTAAACTTGCCTAGCCACGTGAAAGAGGTCTTGGTCCAGTTCTGCAGGTCTCTACGCACCGTGCTCAGAAGAGTAGGCAAATTAGCTGAGTATAGCGTGTCAAACTGGTCCGTAAGTTGGATTCCTAAATAGTTAATAGAGGATTTGGCCCAACGAAATGGGAAAGCTTTCTGTAAGTTGACGGCCAATGGTTCGGGTATAGTAATGGGCAGCACCTCAGATTTGGTGTAATTGATCTTAAAGTTTGAGAATTGTCCAAAAATGTTATAGTTTGGCAGCGAGACAAGGGGGTTAGTCGGGTGGACTGGAGGACGTGTAGAGGGCCATGATCCATTGGAGCATACGAGGACCCAACCCCAGGGTTTCCAGAACCGCCCTGAGGTACGACCAGTCTATTCTGTCGAAGGCCTTTTCGGTGTCCATGGACAGAATGAGGTAAGGAGTGAAGTCACGATGGGAGCGGGCCCACTGAATGAGCTGCATGGCCCAGATGGAATTATCTCTGGCCTCCCTACCCAATATAAATCCCGTCTGATCAGTGTGAATGATAGATGGTATATTATGTTTCAGTCGGTTCGCCATCATTTTTGCAAAAATGTTTACGTCGACATTAAGTAACGATATTGGTCGATAGCTTTGCGGGAGGTTGGGGTCCTTGCCTTCCTTCGGGAGCACCGTGATATGGGCCAACAAGGCTTCAGCCGGGATTGGGTGGCCTTTAGCGAAGGAGTTGAAATACCTGCAAATGTGGTTTTGGAGTAGGGGAAGGAATTTAGCTTAATGCGCCTTGGTGTATCCATCCGGGCCAGGGCCCTTTCCATTCGGCAGAGCCTTCACCGTCCCAATAATCTCCTGAGGGGAAATGGGTGATTCGAGGTCTAGTCGTTGCTCTGGAGTCAGAGACGGGAGCCCGGCCGATGAGAGGTAGTCGCCAATCGCGCGCAGTTTAGCGACCCGTTCCACGTGGGGAATATCTTTGTCCAAGTGGTATAAATCTGCATAGTAATTTCGGAATACAGAAGCAATTCCAGAAGAGTGCAGGATCGCCGTACCACTGGGGGACCTAAGGGGGTGCACATGAGAAGTTATTAGACGCTTTCGTAGTGCTCTGGCCAGCATTCTGCCGCACTTATTCCTGTGTTCGTAAGATTTATGGGAGAGATAGCGTAGTTGCCTGTGGGCGCGGCGGTCAAGTAGGCGTGAGAGCAGCTCTCTCAGTTCAGTCAGTCAGTTGCGGGCCTCGGCGTCCCCCTGGCGTTTATGTCGAAGTTCTTCTTGTTGTAGAGCTGACAGCACTCTCTGAAAGTCTATCTGTCTTTCCTTCTTGAGTCTAGAACCCAGGGAGATCAGTTCGCCCCGGAGAACCGCTTGACTCTCCCACACGACTCCCTCTGGCAATTCCTCAGACACATTCTCTGCAAAAAAGTGGGTTATAGTTTCTGAAACCTTAGCCGCCACTAAGGCATCATCTAGGAGACTCTCGTTAGTCTCCAAGACCATGCCCTTGGGGGACCCATCCGGGACCCTGATCGTAGCGAAGACGGCGGCATGGTTAGACATGGTGATATTCTTCCCTATTTTCCGCCGACTGCAGCAGTTCTAGAGTATCATGATCTACACACATGAGGTCTATGCACGTATAGACGTCGTGCACCCCTGAATAGTAGCTATAATACCTGTCCGATGCGTGCAGAGCTCTCCACGCGTCGACCAGAAAATAATTATTTTGCAGCGATTTCCGAAAATGCTTAAGGAAAGCCTGGGAGTGCGTCGGGCGGCGACGCGATGTCTAGGAGTGGGTCGGGACTAACATTAAAGTCACCTCCAAGGATTAGAAGGCCCTCCCTGAAATCAGTCAGCTTGTCTAACACTGAGTCTATAAAGGAGAGTTGATGGGTGTTGGGTGCGTAGAGAGTTGCAAATGTGAGTTTTGTGTTGGCTAAGACCCCCTTCACGAAGACGAAGCGTCCATGCAGCTTTATGTGGCTTTCTGAAGGTTGGAACGGGCAGGATTAGCGATGGCTGTACCGTGTGATTTAGCTACCGGGGAGTTGCTAAAGAACCATTGGGTGTAGAGATGCGTGGGAATCTTAGGGAGGGACTGCTGCCTGAAGTGAGTTTCCTGCAGGAGAACTACTTGGGCCCCCAGGCGCTTCAGCGTGAGCCATAGTTTGTTGCGCTTGTGTGGAGAGCAGAGCCCCCTAACATTATAAGACAGAACTTTTAGCGATGGCATACCTTGAGAATTGGTCCATCTGCACTCCTCAGTGAGTCCCTCGTGGGCGGTAGTAGGTAAGAACACAACCTGAGTAGGCTCCTATTTGACCTGTCAAATCGCACCAATGTGTATGGGGGCTCAAAGTTTTAATGTTATGAAAATGTAGTTTGCATTTTACAGTGATACCTTGGTTCACAAACTTAATTTGTGAAACAACTCTGGTCCCAAACCAAATTGGTCGTGAACTGAGGCAAATGTAAATCGATTAAATTTGTTTTGTTTTTTTGAACCACAAAAATATGAAACCCTAACCTTGCTTGAGACAACTTCTGGCGTGGTGTCCCCCTCCATAAGGACATTCGGCAGATCTCCTTCATGGGGTTTCCTCTCTTTGTCTCGTAGCCGCAGGCAGAGTTTTGGTAAAAAATCTGTCCAAGGTCACTTGTCTTTTTCTGCGCTGCATAACCCTCTGGAAATGGAAGAACACGTTATCATGTTATTTAACACACTGTTCGTTACAGTTATGTTGGGGTGGTGCTTCTCAAAAAAAATCATGGCACTCGTTCCATTTTCAGTAATGGATTTAAATGGCATCGCTGCTAACCTCCTCCCGGTCTTCCTCTTCCTCAGTGGAATGTTCCATAATAAGCGCCTTCTGCTGCTCACTGTGGAGTT
>JAJQKJ010000864.1:0-93532 GCA_029574335.1 Rana kukunoris
CCTTGCCGGTGTCCAATCTGAAGGGCCTCCTTAGCTGTGCCTTCATATCTGCATGGTGGCGGACCTTACTATCTGCACACGCAAGGGCTGTTACACTTCCCTCTATCCCTTCCTTTTATCAACCTAAGATTTTACAACCATCCACTGGGAGTTGTGATAGCTCCTTCATGGGACATCTACATGCCGACGGACTAATGTTAACCTCTACTAATCTCGATTCAGCAGTGGTATCGTTGTTGTACACATTTCTATACCAGTATCATACTTGGCTACATATTTTTATGACTGCTTTTGGTACCATTTGGTATTACTCGCACCATTTTTTACAGTTTATGTAGCTACATCGATTTTATCTCCAGTGCAATATTTATTTTGTTACCTACTTGAAGATTATAAAAGTTTTAATGCTATTTCCCATCGAGCGCTGCCTTTGTGTGTTTTTTGTATCCTGCTGTTGGCAGCTGCACTGGGAATCAGCCTGCAAGGAGATCAGCTAAAAGTAGTTGGATCTGTATGTGCGTTATTAATCGAAATTAGTCGATTAATCGATTAAAATTAAAAACGATTAATCGAACACAAAAATTTTGATCAGTAACAGCCCTATCTAAAACGAATAATCAGACAAACTAGACTATGCTAGCTTCTCTCTTTCGCTGTATCTTTGTTTTTTCTCCCCTCCTGTCTGACTTATGGCTCCTCTATCAAGAGGGAGGGGGAAAGGGGTGAAGACATTTTTTGTATTCTAGTCTTCTTGTACACCGTATAATGGTTTGTATACACAATGCTTGTTAAAACGAAAAAATAATAAAAAAACAATTGAGATTAAAAAAAAAAGAGATTTATGGCCGATTCAGAGCACAGAGGTGTTTGTGCAGATAAAGGCACATTGAGGAAGATTTCTGCCAGATCCATGCATCGGATCAAGAGAGCAGCTACTAAAACACAATTACAACAGAAAACAGATATTTGAAGCTGCTGGTGCCTCTGGAGTCCCACAGACATCAAGGTGTAGAGTCCTCCACAGTCTGGCAGCTGTGCATAAACCTTCTATTCGGCCACCACTAACCAATGCTCACAAGCAGAAACGGCTGCATTGGGCAGAAAAATACATGAAGACTACTTTTCATACAGTCCTGTTCACTGATGAGTGCCATGCAACCCTGGATGGTCTAAATGGATTTAATAGTAGATGGTTGGTGGACTGCCACCCTGTTCCAACAAGGCTGCAGCGTCAGCTAGGCCGTGGTTGATTCATGTTTTGGGCCGGAATCATGGTAAGAGAGCTGGTCGGCCTCTTTAGGGTCCCTGAAGGTGTAAAGATGACCTCTGCAAAGTATGTGAAGTTCCTGACTGACCACTTCCTCCCCTGGTACAGAAGGAAGAACTATGCTTTCCATAATAAAATCATCTTCATGCATGACAATGCACGATCTCATGCTGCAAAGAATACCTTTGCATCAATGGCTGCTATGGGGATAAAAAGGAGAGAATGCCATGGTGTGGCTTCCATCCTTTGCTGACCTTAATCCTATTGAGAACCTTTGGAGCATCCTCAAGCAAAAGATCTATGAGGGTGGGAGGCAGTTTACATCTAAACAGTAGCTCTGGGAGGCGATTCTGACATCTTATAAAAAATTAAAGCAGAAACTGTCCAAAAACCTACAAGTTCAATGGATGCAAGACTTGGGAAGCTTTTATCAAATAAGGGGTCCTATGTTAAAATTAACGTGACCTGTTAAAATGTTTAAAAAGTTAAAATGTTGTTCAAAGTTTGATTGAAATAGATTTTGATCTCAGTAAATATGCTGCAAACCCAACAAATGACAATTTTCAGTTCTTTAAAACCTTTTAAAGTGTTTTGAAACTTACTGTGCGTAATAATTTGGAACAGTGCATTGTACGTTTTTTATTTTGAAAAAAAAAAAAAAAACGTGTTATCAATAGGATAGGAGGTTTGTTCAATAACATTTGGGTAAGTGAGAAAAATATCATTGGCATAATAATTTGGAACAGGGTGTACATATGATGCCAGAACGACTCTTTCGTTTGCCTTTGCGTGAGAGCGGGGGGGGGGGGGGGGAATATATATTTTTTATTATCATTTATTTTTATTTTTTAAATTGTTCCTTACACCCCTAAGATAGCAATAGGTAGTGACAGGTACTCTTTTTGAAAAAAATAGGGTCTATTAGACCCTAGATCTCCCCTCAAACCATCTGACCACACCAAGATCAGTGTGATAAATGCTTTTCCAATGGCGCGGGTTTATATCCGGCAAAATCTAATGCCTCGTTTCCATTGAGTGGATAGGTTGGGTCGCTTAGAATGGAACGGGTTAGAATGGTCCAGTCTATTCTGCTGAGCATTTCCACTGAAAATCGGACACTCGGGACCATACAAGGTTTAGAAAAAAAGCCTAGCACGTCCACCAATCAGTGAGATGTATTTGTAAGTCCGACCTAATGGAACCGTTCCATTTTCTATGGCCCCACATCTGAAGCAGGACCCAGTGGAAACAAGGCATAAGTCATGAAATGCTCGTAGCTTCTGGGTTTCTTAGACCATAGAGATGATTGGAGCCATTCTGGTCTCTGATGAGCTCTATGGTTAGCTGGTGGAACACTGGCTGCATTCTTTCTGTTGGGACAGAAGAGCTAGAGAAAACCATGGAAGATGGTGGGAGGGGGGTGGGGACATTCCCTTGTAAAAGCAGTCTAGCGCCTAATTAGACACTGGATTTGCTTTTACATGAAAGCCAACCGCTAGCTGAAAAAGAACGATACTAAGATGATACCTAAAGTATCCAGTAGGTGCTGGGCCTTGTTGGGCATATATTGTAAAAAATTATTCATGCAGGGTATGCCCACCATTAGAATACCTCCTTCATCCACCCACTTCTAATGATCAGCATACATGCACCATATTGTTTTCATCTGTGGTGGTGAAATCACCTACTACAGAGCAGGAGTCATAGCTTTATGTATCGTGGGAGCAAACGCTGTTGCTGTCAAGATAAATAAATCCGCACTGCAACTTAAACGTACCTGCTAAGCCAGTGGGTCTCAACCTTTTAGTGCTGTGACCCCTTGATAAAATTTCCCAGGTTTGGGGGACCCCTAACAGTAAAATTATTTTCGTAGCGTGTTGTCAGCACCCAAGGCAAGACAAGTAATTTGCGCCCTAACCATGGAAATTTTACGCTCCCCGAGTCCTCTCCACTCGTACAGTATTAAAACCTCATATGGTAGATTTTAGGATGCATCACTCTTTCTTCTCCTTTCTTTCCCTTTTATCTCTTGCTTCCCCCCCCCCCCCATCCCTCTCTCTAGCCAACTTTTTTTTTTCTTCTTATTCTTTCTGTCCCTTCCATGAATTCTCTATTTGTATTCCTTCTCTTACTCCTTGGTGGGGTGAGTGCCAATGCTGCAGGGGCGGACTGACAACTCATGGGGCCCCGGGCAATAGAACATTATGGGGCCCCCGGGCTTAGAGATAGCCACCATGCCAGGAGGCAGTGCAGAGGTGGGGCAGCGAAAATCTCTGGATTTTCACATCAAAAGCATGTCAGTTTCGGACATATCAGGGACAGATGTAAAAAATTAAATAAAACATTTTACATACTGTCTCTGGTTTTACTGAGCCTGGCCTGGGCCTGATGGCCCCTAGTGGCATGAGGCCCTCGGGCAGTGCCCAAATGACTCAATGGTCAGTCCGCCCCTGCAGTGCTGAGCGGAGTTTTGATCAGCCAACTTAGGTGCTCTTGAACAAGGTTCATCTTGCTGATCTGAGAACTGTAGTGGGGACATTTAATGGCAACTATAATCACAGATAGTGTTACCCAATGTATCTCTGACTTTGTGTCTTGTAGCAGTGACCCTAGGCTAAAATCAGGAGATAGGAGCCCCTCCCACCTCACAGTCCTCACCAGTCAGCGGACCTCTAGTCTCTGCCTCCCCAGACATGCCGTGGACTGAATAGGTGGCTGCGAAGAGACTGAGTGGGCGGGCATGGGCTCCAGAGACAGCCCTGCTGGGCAGACGCAAGAAGGCTGGGAGAGTGGTGCGGGGTTTAGGAACAGCGCTGCAGCTGAATGGCATACTGAATACAAAAATTCAAGTTAGACTTACCGGTAACTTGTTTCTCAGAAGTCTTTCAGGACAGCACCTTGAGAGATAGTGACTTCACCCCCAACCATAGGAAACACCTTCTTCCTTCAGATCTTTAAAGGGAGGCACCTCCCTAGCATACTCAGTTGTCTCCGAGAACCTCGGCCCCAGTTGGAACACAAACACATACGTTAGTCACAGCATAGAATATTAAAAACACTAGGGCGGGTCGTTGCTGTCCTGAAATACTTCTGGAAAACAAGTTACCGGTAAGTCTAACTTGAATTTTTCCAAGGCGTCTTTCAGGACAGCACCTTGAGAGGATAACAGAAACTTACCCCCTTAGGGTGGGACAACAGCTTGTAGGACCTTTCTGCCGAATGCCTGGTAACTGGCAGATGTGAGGTCCAATCTGTTTGTGCGGTAGCTTGACCACGTTGCTGCTCTGGAAATTTGCTCAGGGGTGGCACCAGCTCGCTCTGCCCATGTGGTCGCAAGTGCTCTCTTGTCTTTGTTATTTCTAAGTTGCATAACAAAAGTTCTTCTTACATCAAACATGAAAAAAAGTTATACTCCCAAGGGGTTTGCACAAGAAAGTAGGTAGCACAATATCCTGGGAACGATTAACTGTTGAGGCTACCTTAGGCAACATTTTTGGATCTGTTCTCAGAACAACTCTGAAAATAAAGATAAATTAGGTTCCCTTATTGATGGGGCATGTAATTCACTGATCCTGTGTGCTGAATAGTGATAGCGACCAGGAACAGAGGCCCAGATTCACAGAGCAATTGCGCTGTCTGTTAACTGGTGTTTTTTTTTTGCTGGTCTAAAGTATGGCTGTCGTTCCCGCGTCGATTTGAATTTTTTATTTTTTTTTAACGTAACTCGTTCGGGAATAGGAATGTATGTAAACGACGCTACTACGACGTGACGACGTGTTTTCGCGCAATGCACGGCGGGAAATTTGCGAACGGAGCATTTTAAATGCTTCACGCCCCCTACTCGCGCAGATGGATTGCGACGGGAGAAATACACTACGCCGCCGTCGTTTACTGGACAAAATCTACCTGGATTCCACGTAGAGCCAGGTAAAAAACGGCGGCGTAGTGTATTTCTGATACTCTACGAGAATCTAATTCTCTGTGAATCTGCCCCAGAGTTTTTAAGGTCAGATTTTTGAGAGATGCCTCTCTTAAAAGTTCAAATGGCTTTCCTGCTAGGGATTGCAGAACTACCGAGAGATTCCATTTCGGGAAACCTTTGATCTGAGCCGGTCTAAACCTTGTAAGGGCTTTAAAAGACCCGACTACTAGTGGTTCTGAGGCCACGGATGTTTCCAGAAATACTGTTCGAGCCGATACGTGTACCTTTAAAGTACCGATTGCCAGACCCTTATCTGCTCCCTCTTGCAAAAACTCCAAAATGGACCCAAGATCGTTTGGGTCTTGACAAGTAAGTTACACCAGGAGGGATACACTTTCCGCCTTGGTGTATATGGCCCACGTCACTTTCTAGCAGTGTTGAAACTAAACGGTCTGAAAAACCTTTTTTCTTTAACCACTTAACCACTGGGCACTTAAACACCCTTAACCACTAGAGGGCCGCGCTATAGACAAAAGACGTCCACAGCGCGGCTCTCAAGTGCCAGGTGGACGTCTTGGATGGCTTTTTATGTGCATTACACGCGCACGTCACTGGGGGGCGCGCAGCGGGTAAACACTGTGCCGCCACATCACTGAGGATCCGATGCGTGTACCTGGCGGCCGCGATGTCCGCCGGGTGCACGTGATCGGCGGTGACACAGCAGGGACATGGAGCTCTGTGTGTAAACACAGAGCTCCACGTCCTGTCAGAGGAGAGGAGACCGATCTGTGTCCCTTGTACATAGAGACAGCATCGGTCACCTCCCCCAGTCACCCCGCTCCGCCCACACAGAACACTCACAAAGGAATACATTTAACCCCTTCCTCACCCCCTAGTGTTAACCCCTTCCCTGCCAGTCATATTTATACAGCAATTAGTGCATTTTTATAGCACTAATCGCTGTATAAATGTGAATGGTCCCAAATTTGTGTCAAAAGTGTCCAATATGTCCGCCGCAATATCGCAGGCCTGACAAAAAAAAAAATGCAGACTGCCGCCATTACTAGTAAAAAAAAAAAAAAATCAATCCCCTATTTCAGGGCTCAAAAAATTCAACCCCTGAGCTACTAGCCAGGTCTCAAGAGTTACTCGCCACCAGTTGCCCCACCTAAATCATACACTGCCCTGCGCCTAATTGCGCCCGTAACATGCCCTCGTAGATTATCTCAGAATGACACTGTTAAATGTTTTATGCAGAATCAAGTTACACAATTAAATATTACCTACAACAACTTTAACAAAATGGGAAAGGGCACTGGGGGCAGGCCAGAGGGACAGGGCACTGGGGGCAGGCCAGAGGGACAGGGCACCGAGGGCAGACCAGAGGGACAGTGCACCGAGGGCAGACCAGAGGGACAGGGCACACCAGAGGGACAGGGCACCGAGGGCAGACCAGAGGGACAGGGCACTAGAACCGGGTCTCTTCCCATTCTCTTGCTGTCTCCTCTGCAACTCCCATCCTCTCTCCCTCTGCATCTCATCATTAGGAGCCTGTGTGTGGCTCCACGCATGCATGTCCCCACTTCCCCTTTTATTCAGGCTGGCAGTGAGGAGAGGAGCTGCAGCACAGCGGGAGGGAGTACAATCCAGTGCTGAGATCCACACACTGCACAGCCATTGACACCATAGCACAGCCCACACTGACACCGCACAGCACACATTGAGACCAGTCTGTTTGCAGTGCTCAGGCTGAACTGTTGGACACTTACATAGAGCACAAAGAGAAGAAACTGCACAAACTGGAAGGCTGTCGCTCTCATGTCAGGGCAACTTTCAGTGAGCACTGCACTGCCTACCTGGGACACCTGGAGTGGTAATTTTCGCAATCCTCCACCTCACTCATTACTTCCTGCTCTTTGCTCTCCAGCTACATTGGTCGGGCCCGGGGGGAGGGGGCAGGCTCAGAGAGGTCATACAGTTAGGTCCCATGGCTTAATGAGAATTGTAAGGAGAGCACCTGTGTACTGCTCTGCCTGTGCGCGCCTCACCAGACTACTTTTCCCGAGCATGCACCTTTCCTCTTCGGCCACCAATCGCATCAGGGCTATAAGTGTAGGCACAGATTGGAGGGAGATTGGTCATGCAGCCCTGTCATCACTCGCCCCCAGCTTAAATCCATTTGCTAAATACTAGCAGGTGAGTGGAAATTTTGAGGGCTGCCCTTGTTTGTAGGCGCTATAACTTTTGCGCAAACCAATCAATATACGCTTATTGCGATTTTTTTAACACAAAAATATGTAGAAGAATACGTATCGGCCTAAACTGAGGGAAAAAAAATATGTTTTTAAAAAAAAAAAATGGATATTAGAACAAAAAGTAAAAAAGTCATTTTTTTTTCAAAATTTCTTTTTTAGTTTATAAAGCAAAAAAAATTAAAAATCGCAGAGGTGATCAAATACCACCAAAAGAAAGCTCTATTTGTGGGGAAAAAATTATAAAAATATAATTTGGGTACAGTGTTGTATGACCGCGCAATTGTCATTCAAAATGCGTCAGCGCTGAAAGCTGAAAATTGGTCTGGGCACGAAGGGGTTTTAAGTGCCCAGTAATGAAGTGGTTAATAACCAGACCAATTTTCAGCTTTCAGTGTCATTTTGAATGACAATAACTCAGTCATACAACACTGTAACCAAATGACATTTTTGTCCTTTTTTTCCCACAAATAGAGCTTTCTTTTGGTGGTATTTGATCACCTTTCCGGTTTTTATTTTTTCCGCTATAAATGAAAAAAGAACGAACATTTAAAAAAAAAAAAAATTCTATTCTATTTCTATAAAAAAAAAAAAAGTAAATTTGGCCTAAAAATGTATACTGCTACATATCTTTGGTAAAAAAAAAAAAAAAAAAAAAAAAAAAAAAATTGGATATTAGTCTGGGTGAAAGTTATAGGGTCTACAAGCTATGGTACCAATTACTGAAAATGAATCCATTTCATCATGCCTGACGGCCTCTCTCATTTCTTGAGACCCCAACATGCCAGAAAGTACAAATACCCCCCAAATGACCCCTTTTGGAAAGAAGACATGCCTAGAAAAATGCATTGCGAGAGTTTTTTGAATTTGTAATTTTTTTCCACAATTCAAAATCCCACAAAATCAAGATTTTTTTTTTTTTCTTCACAACATTTTCATATTAGCAGGTTCTCTCTCACTCACACACAGCATATGCATACACAAATTACACCCCAAAACACATTCTGCTATTCCTCCCGAGTATGGCGATACCACACGAGTGAGACTTTTACACAGCGTGGCCACAGACAGAGGCCCAACATGCAGGGAGCACCATCAAGCGTTCTGGAACACCCAGACCAATTCTGACATTTCTCTCCTACATGTAAAAATCATCTATTTGCTAGAAAATTACATAGAACCCAAAACATATTATTTATACTTTTTTAGCAAAGACCCTAGAGAATACAACGGCGGTCGTTGCAACTTTTTATCGCGCATTGTATTTGCACAGCAATTTTTCAAACGCGTTTTTTTTGTGCTTTAAAAAAATAAAAATAAATTTAAGTTAGCCCAATGTTTTTGCATAATATGAAAGATGAAGTTACGCAGAGTAAATAGATACCCAACATGTCACCCTTCAAAATTGCACACACTTGTGAAATGGTGACAAACTTCGCTACTTAAAAATCCCCATATGTGACGCTTTAAATATTTTTACTGGTTACATCTTTTTAGTTGGAGTAGAGGTCTAGGGCCAAAATTATTGCTCTCACTCTAACGTTCGCAGCGATACCTCACATGTGTGGTTTGAACACCGTTTTCATATGTGGGCGGGACTTACGTGTGCGGTCGCTTCTGTATACGAGCTTTAAAAATGTTTTATTTTTTTTATTGTTAATTTTTACTTTATTTATTTTAGTTTGACATGTTTTTTCCCCCAAAAATAAATGTTTTGATCACTTTTATTCCCATTACAAGGAATGTAAACATCCCTTGTAATAGGAATATAGCATGACAGGTCCTCTTTACAGTAAGATATGGGGTCAATAAGACCCCACATCTCACCTCTAAGTAGGAAGCCTGAAAAAAAAAATGATCCTGGCTTCGATCGTAGCGGTAAGTCGGAAGAAGCACCAGAGGGCGACGGGAGGGGGGACGTCCCCTTTCGCCTCCCGTAAGAACGATCAAGAGGTGGAACAGCCGCCATTATTGTTCTTATGGTGTAGAGAATCGCCGGCTGAAAAAGATGATATCTGAATGATGAAGTGGTTAAAACGCATTTTTGTCCCCCAGAGTATTTTCTGGGTATTGCAGAATATTTTCCGGGTATTGCAGAGCATTGTGGGGGGGGGTATTGCAGAGCATTGTTGTGGGGGGGGGGTATTGCAGAGCATTGTGGGGGGGGCGGTATTGCAGAGGGGGGGGGCGGTATTGCAGAGCATTGTGGGGGGGGCGGTATTGCAGAGCATTGTGGGGGGGGCGCGTATTGTGCAGAGCATTGTGGGGGGGGCGGGTATTGCAGATTGTAGGGGGGGGTATTGCAGAGCATTGTGGGGGGAGTATTGCAGAATATTGTGGGGGGGGATTGCAGAGTGTTGTGTGGGGGGGTATTGCAGAGTGTTGTGTGGGGGGGTATTGCAGAGTATTGCGCAGGGGTTAAGACTTGCAGAGTATTGTGCAGGGGGTATTGCAGGTGTTGTCTGATGTGTTTAGACTTTTCTGCATGCAGGGAGCGTTTTTTTTTTTTAAGTACAGATAAAATAAAATTTATTTTAAAAAAATCTGAGTTCTCGTGACTGCTTGAATTTTTATTTTTTTTATGAAAACAGTGCGCAGTAATCTTGATGCATCGTGATGCATCGCGGAATCGAATCATTGACATGATAATCGTAATCGCATCGAATCATGAAGCCAGTGAAGATGCGCACCTCTAGTATGCTCTACCGCACTGTACCCTGTTGTGTGAAACCCGTACCGTTTATGATATAGCCTGTACTATGTATTCCTCGACATGTACATGACAAGTGAATTTTTGTAACTCTGCTTGGTTTTTTCAATAAACGTCTTTTCTGATAAAAAAAAAATGTAATAGCTGCTAACACATTTTGTATGAAGTAAAACCAAAAAAAAGCCAAAAAGAGTGTGAGTGTGTAGCGCTTACACAATGCTAATTATGAAAAAACATTGTGAATTAATGAAGCATAAAACAATGATTCACATCAATAATATATGCAAACATCAATATTAGATCAAAAAAAATATATGAAAAAAAGTCTGTATGATGAAATAAGGCGTATGTATGTCACACCGCTATCAAGACACACAGATGTGATAGTGCAATTGTTAACACACAAAGAATATAATAAAGTCCATAAGAATCCAGAACAATCAAGTGAATAAGTGAATGGAATATAACAGGTGACTTTCTTCAAGTGTGCAGTAATCCCATCACGGAAAGTAATGCAGGCTTACCAGAGCCAATGGACTTAAGGTAACATACGCCACCAAAAGTCTAAAAAAGGCTTATAGTGATAATATAACAGATGGTCACAACTCAGCCGGTCATCAACTCCTCTCCAGGATGGATAAATGGAAGTGGATGGGAAGCTATGCAGGAGATAATATTCCCTGGGCTGGTGGTCTCATAAATGGTTGAAAGTATAAAGGAACAAAAGGAAAAAGTGGCCACATAGCGTGATACCGTATGGATAAATAAAAAGGTTTATTACAGCTGTCAAACTTACATTTGGCTGAGATAACATGCGCTTGTATACAAGTGGGGCGGCAATGGAGTCCTCCCGGGGGGACTGCCCCCACTGCTGTAACTTCTGCGTCCTCCATTGCAAATGTACAGCGTCCACAAGTGGCTCACACGTCGTTTCCAGACTCCCCTAGTGCCTCTGCACCGGACCGAAAACGGAAATAGGCCCCAGCCTCTGTCCTGCCTCTTCCCCCTGCGGTCGCACCGGAAATGACGCTTGCGCTGACCCGGCGACCTGCTGTGTTATCTTGGACCACGCCAAAATTGCCGCGAAGCGTGCGACCGCCACTCCCCAGGCCACTGAGTGCTTCTGGCTCTCACTATGGGGAAAAAGGAGCCCGAAACTACCACTGCCGTTTTGGGTAGGACGCGAGGACTGACGGTTTCAATGGAGGAAAAAAAGGTAAGAGGGCAGCCCGTCTCCCAGGAACACCCGAGAGATACCAACTTCCTCACCGAAGATGTTCCCTCCAGGCCGAAGGAAACAAAAAAACTGAGGTATGCTAGGGAGGTGCCTCCCTTTAAAGATCTGGAGGAAGGTGGTGTTTCCTAAGGTTGTGGGTAGAGTCACTATCTCTCAAGGTTCTATCCTGAAAGACGCCTTGGGAAAAAATGGTTAACAATAAAACACAGTAAACAGTAAAGTATAAAAAAAATTGCATACCTGAAAAGCAAACATGATAAAACATAATAAAACATTGCAGAATAGAATACAGTAAAACATAGCAGAACAAAAGAGCAAAAATAGAGAGTTTTTTTTTACACTTTTATTTGTAACTGTAACCAACGGTTAGGTTCCGGTCTCAAAATGCGATGGTATCTTGGGAGACCCTGTGAAAGTGTTTCCTATTCTGTGCATTGTTGTACCCTACGCTAAAACTGCACTTGTGTTTGGTAGCGTTGAAAACATTCACTGATGCAAAGACCAGGATTCTCAGGACAGTGTGGACAATAATAGAGGGTGTTAAGCCTATATCTGCACTTGCCAAAGACATCTTTTTTGAGGGGTTCGTTGGGTAGGGGTACCAGGGAGGACATACGGAAAATGTCTCATGCTGCCGGCTTACTGCATTTGGATTGGGATGATGAGGATACACAAGGGCTCTCTCTTCCTAGAATTTAAGGAAGGATCCAGTCCATCCTGAAGCTCTGTATAGCACAAAAGCATTCAAAGCAAAGCCAATTGAAATAAGTATAAACTTTTGTACCAGCGTCTGGCCTTACAGGCAACTAGGTACGGTGCCAACAACTGGTCGTCGAGGTCCGCCCCTCCCATATTTTGGTTATATTCGTGGACAAAGAGGGGTTTCTCCACAACACCAGTCGCCGTATGAATTTGGAACGTCGGGTCTGTGTGAAGGCAGGACAGAACGAAAACATTCTCATTATGCCTCCACTCACAGCGAGCAAATTATTGCACTTGAAGCAGCCTCTGGGATAAGCCCCGTCGATTAGGTCGCACAGTGCAATATGCGCCAATCTGATGATCAAACAAGTGACTAAAAAGTGGCACACTCATGTAATAATTGTCCACATACAAGTGGTATCCCTTTCTGAATAAGGGCGACACCAAGTTCCACACAATCTTGCCAGCACTTCCTATGTAATCTGGGCAGTTCTCCAGCTCTAAGTGACCATCTCTTCCCTCATAAACCATAAAACTATATGTATAGCCTGTTGCCCTGTCACAGAGCTTATACATCTTGACTCCATATCTGGCACGCTTGCTGGGAAGATACATTTTGAAAGACAAGCGGCCATAAAGTTTAATCAGGGACTCATTAACGCAGACAACTTGATCAGGAGTAAAAAAAGGCTGCAAAACGTTAATTGAAGTGGTTTATGAGGGGCCAAATTTTGTAGAGCCAATCGTATCCAGAGTCTCCACGAGGACGACAGAGTTCATTGTCGAAGTGCATGAACCGCAAGATCTGCTTGTATCATGCCCTGGCCATGGAGGCAGAGAACAGGGGCATATGGTAAATTGGGTCAATGGACCAATATGACCGCAACATACTCATTTTAACTATGCCCATGTCCAGGGATAGGCCCAGAAAGGTCTTAAATTTGGAAACCGTAATTGGTTTCCATTCTCTGGCAAGGGAGGACTGGGGATTAGCGGTGATGAATCGACCTCCATACAAATTACTTTGGTCCACAATAGAGCTATAGAAGATTTTTTCTTCCAAGAAAAACAGCAAATAAAAACCAAGTGCCATAAAATCTACTGTTTTCACCAGATATCCGGGTTGACCAGTGAATTGGGTTAGTACAGGTGCTGCAGAAGTGGTGGGCTCCCAATTAGGATTGACGAATTCTGCAGGAAGGACATGATGGGCCTAGCGGGACACTACTTGTGCTTACCACCTCGCCAGCTTGAATTGCACTTATGGGACTCACCACGTGATACTGCAGTGCTGGACGTACGACCAGGGTGTACTAGACCGCTGGTGCTTGCCAGTTCACCAGGATGAGCGGCACTAGTACTTCTCTGCTCCATACAAGAGCCCTGCAGTTCTTGTACCTCAACAGAATAATGGGGTCGGGGACGCCTGAACTTGGCAGGGACCACAACTTCGTTGTCAGAGCCATCTGTCATGGAGCAGCTTTCGTCTACAGGATCGTATTCTGAGCTTGAATCTGACAAATGAGCGACTTCCTCTTCACCATCTGTCATACAAACGTGTAGGCCTCTTCACTAGTGTATAAAAGTGATAAGCACAATAATGGGTGAACAAACACTAAAATATAGGCTAATGCAGCCTAAAGTGACAAAGTGCAAAATAAATGAACAAATGTCCCATAAAAGTAATAAATAATCTTTGTGAATAAAGTTAATGATCTTCCAATGATCTTCTATAGTGCTCTTCTAGGCAGTGGGCTCACAGAGCGCTTACCTCCTTGCATATAGATCTCTGCTTTTCTAAGTAGCCTGTGTCAGTCTGATTATCTCCTGGAATGATTCCCATGAAGTGTTCTCCAACTGGTAACCGGCACTGCAGGTTATGGCTCAAATAGGTCCCCCGATATTGCTCAGAATGTAAAGAAGAGATTGCCCATCGTGAAGTACGTAATAAAGATTTAATAAGTAATAAAAGATGCTTACAGGTAAAATGATCGTGTAACAAACAAATTCCGTAATACTTCCGGTATTTCCTGGTGGTTCTGGCCCTTACATGTTACGCCACGTCACGTGGCTTCATCAGAGGTGTCGGATTGGTCAGAAGTCCTTTCATTTATACACAAGGAGCGGAAGTACAGTGGTGGCCATCTTGCCGGAGTGTATGTCTCCGTCTAGGCGGCGGCCATTTTGTGGGTTGGTATCCGCATTAGTAATCCTTATTGAAAGGGTTGGACTACTTTGGTTTGTGTTAGCATATTCCCGGTGGCCATTTTAGCGGAGTACACGTCTCCACCAAGGAGCTTGCCATTTTACAGGTTATAAACAATGTTTTAACCTAAAAGCACACACAGGCTTTTTGAATGGCTAAAAACTGGAATAATACTACAATGGCATATAAAATTAGCAGTATCAAACATAAAAAGTAAGCATTATAACTGCTAAATTGTATAGGGTCAAATACAGTACAAGTAGTTAAAATAAGCGTATTAAAAGAAACATGACTAATATAAATATTAAAAATGCATGACATTAAAATATGCTAAAAATGTTTAAAAATTATTTAACAATTAATGTCACACTCCACATCATTCCATCAGGTACCATTGTCTGCAAACTATATATCCACCTGGATTCTTTTTGACTGATGGATTTGACCAGGTGTGCCCCTCTCTATGGTTTCTTGTATTTTTCTATTGCCGAAAAGGACAAGCGTGAGGGGTCTTTGTTGTGGAATCGGGCAAAGTGTTTGCTTACATTGTGTTTAGGGAAACCTTTTATGTTTTGAATATGTTCCCTAATCCTGACCATGAGTGGTCCTTTTTGTTCTGCCTACGTACTGTAGATTACACCCTACATTGTAATACATACACCACCCCCTCTGTGTGACAGCTAATAAAGTCTTTGATGGTGTATGTTTGACCTGTTTTAGTAGAGGTAAATTCCAGACCCCAAATTTTGGGGTCTTTTTGAATGCCTACATGCATAACAATATTTGCATGGGACAAATCCTTTGCTTGTGAAAAAATTATGTCCACTTTTGGGTGGCGGTTCCACATTTTTACAACTATAAAATCTCAATGTCGGAGCTCTTTAGTAAACTATGTTGGGTTTATCTGGTAATACTTTAAGTGTCTGTCACTTTTTTTAAAAAATAAATTCCTTTTTATTTAAAAATGTTTCTCTTATGATACACACTGTGCTTACAATCTTATACAAAAGTATACATTAAAATACATTGTTACGTTTCCATAAAACCTTATTTTTATTATCAACCGTGTAGCTTTTTGTGTATAATATCGATTTTGTTTTCCTTCGTCCCCTCCCAACCCTCCCCCCTCCACCACCTTTTTAGTGCCCTATTGTGTCTAACTTACATTTTGCCTTCTTCCACCAGGCTTCTCTAGGGTCTAATTCATGTGCTTTTTTTTCTCCTTCAAATACTTTACTCCTTTCCCCTTCTTTGCCCCACTAAGCTTCCTATCTCCGAAGTCTATCCATTACCAGTTCTGGTAACGCAAGGCTGGCATCCTCCAGCCATGGCTGCTAAATAAGTTCAAATTTACCTGCTTCCCACCTATGACCATGTGACAATCTTTCTCTTAGAAGTAGGGAGTTTACATATTGGAGCCACTGTCTCCCTGTGGGTACCCCCGGTGCCATCCAATGTCGTGCAATAAGTTTTCTCGCCAAATTAAGCAATCTGGTTATCATGAGGTACATCCCTCTTGAAAACTGCTCGACGTCTAAAGCCCCCAGTAAGTACACCAGGGGGTCTAGAGGGACTGGTATCTGAGCCAGTCTTATTATACACTGGGAGACTTCTTCCCAATACCGATGTAGTTTTGGACATCTCCATATTAAGTGTATGAAATCCCCCTGATGTACTTTACACTTTGGACATTGGGGGGAGTCTCTTCCTCCCCATCTATACATCTGTAATGGGGTTCTATATGCCCTATGCAAAATAAATAATTGTGATATCTGTGTGACGCAGATACTGATACAACCGGAATGGATTCTAAAGCTCTGTCCCACTGGTTCTCATCTATATCCCCTATATCTTCTACCCCATCTCAGAGAGGCGTGATCCTGCACCATCGATAACAATTTCATATATATTTTTGATATTAATACTCTCCGGTCATCCGTTCCAAGGATTTCCTCCATCAGGGATGGCGACACTATTGCTAATGATTTTGTTTTTTGTTGTGTCTGCAGAGCGTGTCGAACTTGGAGGTATTGATAAAACCCCTTTGGACTTCCTGACACAGCTGTTCGTATGTTTTTAATACCTCCCCCTCATACAGCTGTGCAAAAATATATATCCCTTTCTTTTTCCATAGGGTAAATACCCTTAATTCCTGCAGCTCTGGGTATCTTGGATTATGCCATATCGGCGTTAAGGGCAACAAAGCGGTTACCCCAGTACTTTCCGGATCTCCTCCATACACTTTTAAGAAGAGTGCATATCGGAGCAGAATACGGTAAACTAGGCAGGTCCATTTCCAGATGTGATTCTGCCTCTAATGTGGGGACAGATATAGTCACCAACTTGCATATAGGATCCTCACTCATTTCCCGCCCCCATCCTGCCAACTGCTGAAGCCGAGGGGCCAGAAAGTACATTTTGGGGTGGGGGACTGCCAGACCTCCTCTCTTTTCTATACTGAAGGGTAGCTAAACTTATCCCGGCTACCTTTTTTCCAGGTTAGATCCCTCAATTTATCAATTTGTTTAACCATTTGACCACTGGGCACTTAAACCCCCTTCCTGACCAGACCAATTTTCAGCTTTCGGTGCTCTCACAATTTAAATGACAATTACTCAGTCATACAACATTGTACCCATTTGAAATTGTTGTCCTTTTTTTCACACAAATAGAGCTTTCTTTTGGTGGTATTTGATCACCTCTGGGTTTTTTATTTTTTGCGCTATAAAAGAAAAACGACTGAAAATTCTGTAAAAAAAATCTTGTTTTTCTGTCATATTAGCGGGTAATTTCTCACACACAGCATATGCATACCACAAATTACACCCCAAAACACATTCTGCTATTCCTCCCGAGTATGGCGATACCACATGTGTGAGACTTTTACAGGCGAGCACACGGGGACAGGGGTGCTTTAAAAAAGCTGAGTTAGGCTTACCGGTAACTCCTTTTCTGAGAGTCTTCCAGGACAGCCCATGAGACCTAGGGCTCCTCCTACCAGGACAGGAAACATGTCACCCCCACCAGATAAAAGGGCGGTCCTCCAGGCCCCATGTCAGTCTTCTCGAGAACCATAGGACTTCCCTGAAAAACATATGCATAATACACATAACTTCCATACAAAACCGGGTGGGAATCCGGCTGTCCTGGAAGACTCTCAGAAAAGGAGTTACCGGTAAGCCTAACTCAGCTTTTCTCTCAAGCATCTTCCAGGACAGCCCATGAGACGATGAGCCAGAACTTACCAGTCTAGGGTGGGACAACTGCCTGAAGGACCTTTCGACCAAACGCCTGTTCTTGAGCAGATAGCAGATCCAGGCGGTAATGTTTAATGAAGGTCGAATAACTGGACCATGTGGCAGCCTTGCAAATTTTGTTCCGAAGAGGCGCCAGCCCTCTCAGCCCAAGACGCAGACAAAGCTCTCGTTGAATGCGCCGTGACAAAAAGGTGTAGGAACTTCATTAATTTTGTAAGCTTCCGAGATGGCTAGTTTTATCCATCTAGCCAATGTTGCTTTAGATGCACTCTTACCCTTGTGCATACCTGAAAAAGGACAAATAAAGCATTTGTCTTCCTAAAAGTCTTGGTGACCTCCAGATAAAGAAGGATTCTTCTCACATCTAAAAAAAATTAAATAAAAATAAACTTATTTTCTTGGTCGCCCTGTGGCGAACTACAAAAAAAAAAGGATGGCAGTACAATGTCCTGCAATCTGTGGAATGTACTGGCTACCTTAGGCAAAAAACCTGGATCAGTATTTAGAACTACTCGATCCTCCAAAATCGTGAGGAATGGCTCCCTCACTGATAAGGCCTGTAACTCGCTTACTCTATGAGCTGGGGTAATTGCTACCAAAAAGATAGTTTTTAAAATAAGTAACTTAATAAAAATATCCTCTTAAGGGCTCAAAAAGGAAACTCTACCCGAGTTTGAAGTACCAGGGACAGGTCCCAAGTTGGACAACTTCTTACCACTACTGGCCTGGCCCTAGAAATGGATTTGAAGAATCTGGCTACCGTGGGATTTTCCAAAAGGGAAAACTGAAGGAAAACATTGATAGCTGCCGTCTGTACCTTCAAGGTACTAACTGAAAGACCCTTGTCGACACTCTTGAAAAGATTCAGAAAAAGAGGACACATCACACGTTGATCTTTGATTTCCAGACAACCATGAATTGAACTTTTTCCAAACCTTGGAATATAAATAAGGCTCTAGTGATTGGTTTTCTGCAATTCACCAGAGTCTTGAATACTTTGTCAGAAAATTCCTGAGTCTTCCGTATCTTTTCTTTAGATACCAGGCCATCAAGTTTAAGGAAACCACCTGTGGGTGTGTGACTGAACCCTGTGATAGCAAGACCTCCCTCTTCTGAAGCCTCAGTGGAGGCTCCGAGACTAGAGTCTGTAGGAGAGAAAACCATGACCTCCTGGGCCAAAAGAGGGTGATCAGAATAAGGTCTGTTTCTTCTCTGAGAAACTTCCGGAGCACCTCCGGAATAAGTCAGATCGGCGAAAAGGCGTAGCAGAGGTCGAATAGCCACGGATTCGCCAAGGCATCGATCCCCAGTGATTGATCCTCTGGGTTTAGAGGAAAGAACTCCTATGTCTTGCGGTTGCCCTGATTCGCGAACAGATCTGCTTCGGGACAACCCTTGCAAAAATCTCTGGATGAAGCGACCAATTGTCTCGCTCCACCTTGCGTCCCCTTCAGGTGCACTGCTGTAATTGAGGCTAGATTCCCTTCTGCCCATGACAAAATTTCCTGGGCAATTGCTTGAAGGATCCAACTCCTCATGCCTCCTTGTTTGTTGAGGTACGCAACTGTCGCAATATTGTCGGATAGGATCTGGAGATTGTGAACCCCGATTTCAGACTGAAAAACCTGCAGGGCTCTCTGACCCGCTAAGAGCTCTCTGATTCGATGAGGCTCTTGCTTCTCTCCCGGACCAATTTCCCTGTTCGACTTTGTCGCTGAGGTGTGCTCCCCATCCCCAGGAACTTGTGTCTGTCGTGATCCTCTTGGATACAGCAATGGACCATGGCAGGCCTCTTGCTAGGTGAAGACTTGTTCACCACCGCAAGCTTCTTTTTACCTTGGTAGGTAACAGAGCTCTTAAATCCAGAGACCTTGCGTTTCCATCCCCGTTTCTCAGGAGAAACATCTGTCAATGTTCTTTGATGGAATCTTGCCCATGGTACTGCAGGGAAACATGAGGTCATCAGACCTACCATTCGTGAAATTTTCCCTCAGCAAGACCGACTGATTGGTCTGTAAAGCTGAAACTGCTTGTACCATCTTGGAGACCTTCTTCTCTGGGAGAATAACTTTTGGTCTACTGAGCAAAAATCGTAGCCCAGATACTTCACCTTCTGGGCTGGATTTAGGGAAGACTTCTCCCTGTTTATCAGCCAGCCTAGGGATTCAAGGAAGTCTTGTACAGTCTGGAGATCTGTCAGTAATTTTTGGAAAGACTCTGCCATTATTAATAGGTCGTCCAGGTAAGGGATGCTAGTTGTCGCCTTTAACCCTAGTGGAGCCAGTGCCTCCCCCAATACTTTTGTGAAGATGCGTGGGGCTGAGGACAGACCGAAGGGGAGGGCTTAAAACCGAAAAGTGACAGATTTCGGTTCCCCTTTTGACCGCTATTCTCAGGAATCTTTGGAATGCTGGGTGGATCGGGACATGCAGGTAAGCATCCCTTAAGTCCAAAGTGGCCACAAAGCAGTTTGGGTAAAGCAGGTTTTTGATTGAGAACACTGTCTCCATACGGAAGTGCTTTTACCTAATCGATCTAGAGACCGAAGATTCAGAATGAGCCGATACTTTCCTGAAGGCTTTCTGATAACAAAAATATGGGAATAAAACCCTTTGTTCTGTTCTGAGCAGGGAACAGGAATCAGGACTTTATGGTCGAACAAGTCTCCTACCTGGAGACCCAGAGCCCTCGCTTTCTCCCAATCTTTGGGAGGAGGTGACCAATAGTCGCTCTGGTGGTTGGCAGGGAATTCCCGCCTGTATCCATCTGCCACTAGATGAAGGGACTTGAAGTGACTGCTGCCCACTGTGGGAGAAAGGCCCTCATTCTTCCTCCCACTTGGAAGATGCTGGTCACTGTGGCTTGGCGGGCTGTTGAGGCGTGTTAAACAAAACACCCCCTCTACCTTTGCCATTGTACCCGGTCCAATGCTCCTTGGGCCTATTGTCCTTTTCTCTAGGACTCTGTTTTGGCCATGAAAACATTTTCTGCTTTTTATCGTTTTCTGGAAAGGCCTTTTTTCTATCGGCCGTACATTCCAGTGCCTCCTGCAGCCCAGGACCAAAAAGATGATCCCCTATTAGGGGAAGCCCACATAGGCGCAAATTAGAGGCTGCATCGCCTGACCAGGTTTTAAACCAAAGTCTTCTTCTGGCTAAATTCACTAAGGCCGAAGTCCTAGCCGTCATTCTTACCGACTGTGGAGGAATCAGCTAAAAAACCCACATCACTAAAAAGGAGAGGAAAGGATTTTAGAATCTCTTCCCTAGAGGTACCTGCCAACAGATGGGTTTGTATCTGTGTAAGCCATTCTTCCAGGTTTCTGGCTACACAAGTGGAGGCAAGAGCCGGCTTGAGCTTTCCCATAGCTGAATCCCAGGCTCTGTGAAGAAGAAAAATATCTCCTCTCTTGTCCATCGGGTCCTTAAGCGTGCCACTCAAACGCTAGGTCCGAAACTTTAAAACTTTTGAAAGAGGCGCGTCTAACTTTGGCTTTTTGTTCCACAGCTGAGCTGCATCCTCATCCAATGAAAACCTTTTTAGGTTACTGGAAAATAAAGGTTTTCTCTCTGGATTTTCCCACTCCAGCTTGATAATATCAAGGAGGGAACTGTGCACTGGAAAGATTTCTTTTGTGCACACCTTTGTACATAAGGTCATGCTTAGACAATTGTACCTCCTCCTCTTCCATTACCAGAGTTGTATAATAGCCTTTAATAAGTTGTCCACGTCTTCCAAAGACAACTTAAATCTTGAGCCCTTAGAGGATTCTCTCTCCCTGGGCCCTGTATCTGACCCTGATTCTTCAGGAGAAGAACGGGTAGATCTAACTTCAGTCTCAGAGTCTTCACTCTCCACATTTTGTTGCGGAATGCTACTAACTGAAGTTTTCCTGTTTGACCCTCTGTGGGAGCATGCAATTTATCAATTAGAGTTTTGAAAGAGCTAAAAGTGGATTTAAGCTCATCACTAACTGAAGTCAGTATTTTCTGACATGAGGCTACCGGGTCATCTTTTATTAGGCTTCTAATACAAGAGCGGCAAACTGGTTTACTTCCTGAGGAGCTCAGTTTACTTCCGCACACTGCACATTTATTTATTTTTATTTTGGTGGCTGTGCTTGGGCTTTGCCTGCAAGAGAACAAGACTGACCCTGTAAATCTACAGCCGCATACCCTCCATAACACCCCGTGCAGGATAAAAAGAAACATGTGCACCCTTCACCTAGTCCTTACTAGTTACAAGGGAAAAAAGACACTCACAGGTTTGTGCAAGAAAAGTACATACACTTTCAGGCTTACCTGTGAGGAGCTGGCGTAAGGGTTTGATTCCACTGCCTGTGCAGGTATCTCAAAAGGAGTCCATCCTTTCCCTGTAATGATCCGCAGCCTTTGCTGGGTTTCACCTTACAAACGACCAGGGTCCCTGTTCGCGCCGTTCTGAGACTGGAACCAGCGTCTCCGGCGCCCGTCGATGACGTCACACGCCCCGGAAGTGACCCCTCCGGGACTTCCTGTAAGCCAGCTTGGAACGCAAGTTCCGCCCCTTCCTGCGCGCGGCTTCCTCCTTCCCCTGCATGTTCTAGCCTGGCTGTACTGGCAGGGAAACAAGCCGCTACTGCTGCTACAGCAGCCGAAAACCATGCGGTTCTGCAGGGGGGAGCTTCGGACGCCATGACGGTACTGACATTCCCCATGTACCGAGAAACAGGGACAGCAACCACAAACCAACTCCCCGGTGGATGTGTCACTCTGGGACCTAAGGAAGAGGTAGGAAAAACTCACCCATCGCTCAGGGAGCCATGCTCTTGAGACCTAGGGGAACCAGTTCCAGGAACATGTTACCCCCCGTCCGGAGGAAACACTAATACTGACATGGGGCCTGGAGGACCGCCCTTTTATCTGGTGGGGGTGACGTGTTTCCTGTCCTGGTAGGAGGAGCCCTAGGTCTCATGGGCTGTCCTGGAAGACGCTTGAGAGAAAATGGGTATTGCAGAGTATTGGGGTATTGCAGAGTATTGCGCAGGGTATTGCAGAGTATTGGGGTATTGCAGAGTATTGCGCAGGGTATTGCAGAGTATTGTGCAGGGTATTGCAGAGTATTGCGCAGGGTATTGCAGAGTATTGTGCAGGGTACTGGGGTATTGCAGAGTATTGGGGTATTGCAGAGTATTGTGCAGGATACTGGGGTATTGCAGAGTACTGGGGTATTGCAGAGTATTGTGCAGGATACTGGGGTATTGCAGGGTACTGGGGTATTGTGCAGGGTACTGGGGTATTGCAGAGTACTGGGGTCCTGCAGAGTACTGGGGCAGGGATGGCTGAGCTGGGATGGATGGCTGGATCCAGCCACAGCGCTGCTGCTGCCACCCGCTCCCCCCCCCCCTCTCCTCACACTGTACCGAATGGTACAGAGAGTAGAGGGAGGAACCGGCGTCATCAAATGGCGCGATCAAGTGGTAAACGACCGCTATCAGCAGCAATTTACCGTGATCCGCCGGGTCTTCTAGACCCGGCGAGCACGGACACTTTCCCAGGGGACGCGCAATCACGGAAGTGCAGGACGACGTCCCAGGGACGTCGTCCCAAGATAACTCCACCGCGCCGTAGCAGTAAAGTGATCCATATGGGTGAGTTATGGAAGACTTATAAAAGCTGTGCCGCCCATACCATTTTTATTAGATTTGTCTGTCCTACCACTGACAATGGGAGCTTACATCAACTATTGCATTTCTCCTTCTGTCTATCCAGCAGAGGGCCCAGGTTCAACCGAAGATACTCGGCCGAGTCTGGGGATACGACCACTCCCAGATACTTAAAACTATGATCTATCATAATCTGTTCTGCTCCAACTGGCAGGGGTTCCCTTAGCATGTCTATAGGCATCAAAGTTGATTTAGACCAGTTGATGACAAAACCTGAAAAGCTTTTGAAGTCCCCTATTATTCCCATCACTGCCCGCCACAAATCGGCCGAATCGCCTAAATAGATAAGCGTGTCACCCGCGTACAACAATATTTTGTCTTCCCTCTTGTCCCTACGAAACCCCACCACCTCTGTGGCAGTACGCATCAGGATAGCCAGATGCTCGACCGCGAATGCGAACAGCGATGGGGACAATGGACACCCCTGCCGGGTCCCTCTCTATAGATCAAATACAGGCGAGAGTTTATTTATACAAAGTCTGGCTCTGGATTTAGAGTAGAGTAAAGCACCTTTACCCATTCTATGAACTTATTACCCAGTCCAAATCTTGCCAGGATCTCTAAGAGGTAGGGCCACTCGACACTATCGAACGCCTTTGCAGCATCCAGTGAAAGAATGGCCCTACCTCCCAGATTGTCCACCGGCACCTGTATATTCATATATAATCGCCAGATATTATCCGCCGTAGAGCGATTGGGTATAAAACCGGACTGGTCTGGATAGATCAGTTTATCTATTACCCGTGATAACCTCATGGCCAAAATTTTAGCTAGGAGCTTAACATCCGCATTCAATAAGGAAATCGGACGGTAAGAGTCCAACAGGAGCCCATCTTTTCCCGACTTTAATAATACTATAATTATCACCTCCTGCATACTATCTGCCAGAATACCCGTTTCGACTGCCTCCTGTAAGGCCTGTAGCAAAGGTGGCAGAAGGATCTCCCCATAATGGGAATATACCACTACCGGTATACCATCCGGTCCTGGGGATTTATGAAGTGAGGCCATGTCCAGGGCTTCCTTCAGCTCAATTTGGGTTATGGGTGAATTCAACATTTCCCTATCTACCTGCGATACCTGTGGGAAAGGCAGGTTTGATAAAAACAAAGCCATATCCAATGGACTATAGTTGGCTTTAGAGGAGTAGAATTCCTTATAAAATTGTTAAAAGTCCTTTAAAATATCAACCCCAAGAGTATCTCCCCAGTTTTGGCCTTTATTGCTAAGATATTAGACGACACCCGTTGCTCCCTAGCTATAAGGGCAAGAAGCCGGCCTGTATTTTCCCCCTCCTCAAAATAAATTTGCTGTTAAAAATATTGACTCTTCTCTGCTGTGGACAGCAGGACAGAGTTATACAAGGATTGTGCCTCTATTCAGGAGTCATGTTTAGCTTGAGATGGGTCTGCTACCAAAGCTTGTTCTATAGCCTTCAATTCGTCCCGTACCTTGTTCTCCCATTCCCTGGAACGAATTTTGATACCAGATATCTCTTTAATGAGGCATCCCCTCAGAAATGCCTTAAGTGTATCCCACACCATCCCAGGACTGGCGGATCCTTTATTAAAATATATAAAACTCCCATACTGCCTCTCCTACTGCATCAGATGGAGGAGACAAGGTCAGCCAATATGGGTTCACTTTCCACAGCGGGCGGTCTGATGTAACAGACATCGAGCCGTACCCAAAATTGTGAGTGGTCTGATATTAAGCGTGGCTTATAAGCAGAGTCCTCTACTCGCTGCATTAACACCTTATTTCCCAGACCTAAATCTATATGGGAGAGACCATCATATGTGGTAGAATGGCATGAGTAGCATCTATCATATACATGCCTCTCACGCCAAACATCATAGAGTCCTATTTCCGAGAGCAGGGAGGCGAAGGTCGTTTTACTAGCTGTCCGCCTCGCTATTCTGGGTGAAAAGGATATTCTATCCAGACCCATATCCAAAGTATTATTAAAATCACCCAGGGCTAGTACCGGTACATCCGGGGATGAGGCCATAAATTGCTCTAGATGTCTTAGTGGCGCTGCTGTAAAACGGTGGGGGGACATATATTGAAGCAATAATACAAATGAATCCATTCATTTTACAGAGCAAAAAAACATCTACCCTCTCTGTCCACCTGCTGTTGAATACATTCAAAAGCCACATTAGCAGAGACCATCACACTTACCCCCCTAGAATAGGAGGCGTGTGTAGAATGGTATTGTATTGGATATTTGCACAAATTCAACAGGAGTCGGGCCACATGTGTGTTTCCTGCAAACATATTACCTGAGGTTTCATTTTATCAAAGTATTTAAACATCGCATTTCTTTTGACCTTATTCCCCAAGCCCCTGACATTCCAGGTCATTAATAACATACCTTTATTATTCCTGTTAACCATTACCACCGAGACAGAAACAATTACCTATACACCAATAGGCAATGAAACATACCTTTTGCCCTCATAAGTAGCCAACCCCTGTAGAGCTTCTCTTTAAAATACATTTTCCTACAAAATCCACTGCCATTCTCATTACTCCAGTGTAATAATCCTACCTCCTCTAGTGAGCCTGCGTTACTAGTGTAAAAAAAAAAAAATATTTATACCCTTTTCCGAAACTTATTTGTGGTGCAGCTCTATTTTCCTTTCCATTTCCCCTTTGTAAACAATTTCCCCGTTTTTTCTAGCCTTTTGAAGCGGGGTTGCTTTGTCTCTGTAACCAAGCATTTTTATTAGCAAAGGTCTCATATATGCACTTGCCTGGCGGAGTTTGAAGGGGACTCGATAGGCTCGTTTAATACAAAAAAATTATGAAAAAGACGTGGCACCGAATGTCTCCCTGAACCATCCCTCCAGGAATGCCACCGGATCAGTTCCCTCACTCCGTTCGGGCATGCGATTTCTGTTCTCTAATTCGTCAATTTTAGCGGCCCATTTATCCAATTGTTTCTTCAGTTCCATAACTTCTTTTTTGAGGGGGAGTAGGGTATCCTCTACTGCGCTTACTCTCTTCCAGAGCAGTGGTTCTTTCTACGGTCTCCCTTAACTTCCCCCCCATAGAGGCTAGCTGCTCTTTAATGCCTTTCAGCTGTATATCCATGCCAGTTACTATTTCCTTACAGGCGTTTATAGCATACAAAAGGTCGCTCAATGTGGGCTCTCCTTCGCTATCCACCGAACTACCTTCCATGTTCCCCTCCGCTATATTGGGGGGACTTCCAGCGATGGTTACTGTACTAGATTTTCCTGCCCCCCCCCCCGCACTTTTATATTTACTTTTTTGGTGCTTGATGCCATTACCGGGCTCGCTGATACGCGAGTGCTTCCTTGGCTTTTTCTTACTGTTGAGGTTCCTGGTTGGGCCGGCCGTTCTAATTTTGCTACTGCCGCTGTTTTGATATACTTTTTTGAGCCATTTTTATTTTTACATGTGTAGTAACATTGAGGTGCTGGAGCACTGGTGGAGTCGTTTGATGCCTTTGGAGACTCTGTAATATTGCCAAGCATGTGAATGTGAGGCATGTCCTATTGGTAAGCGCAATTTCTTAGGGTGTGGAGTGACTGAGCACTTATGATGTGGTGGAAGGTTTTATAGAAGACTGTTCAAGAAGACTAGGTGGACACCTGATAGTTCAATCACTTGAAATTGAATCACTTATAGACTTGGCTTGTTACAATTTACTTTTGACCACTGGATGAACGTTTTAAACATTTAATCACACTTATTCAGTTCACTTTATGTGTATGTTTATAATATATATATATATATTATATATATATATGCACTTGTTTTTAGTATGTATGATACACTCTTTCACAGGGGTAGATTCACTGGATTTCACAGTATTCGGCGGAGGGAGTAAATTGCAGGTGGAGTGGTATGACGACACACTGCAGCAACATTATTGAGGCAGGAGGTATCAGGAGATGGCTATAGCAGGCTTAAACTCAGAACTAAGCCCAAACAGACAACACTGCTCCGGCATGATCTCAGGCAACGGTGGGGGGAGTGGAGTATCTCACTCACTCAGACATTCCCTCACCGCTCCTACATGTCTGTGCTTTTTCAGTATATGCCAGTGTTTTTTTTAATAATTTTTTTAACCTCCCGATATTGTAATCTAAAATTAAAGGGATTGTAAAGGTTCGACTTTTATTTTCTAAATAGGTTCCTTTAAGCTAATGCATTGTTGGTTCACTTACCTTTTTCTTAGATTTCCCTTCTAAATGTTTTTTTTCTTTGTTTGAATTTCTCACTTCCTGTTTCTCCTCAGTAAGCTTTCCACCATCATCTGAGCGGTTGAACAGTCATTTAGAACAGCTAACTGAGGAGGAACAGGAAGTGAAAAACTCAGACAAAGAAAACAAAAAAACATTTAGAAGGGAAATCGAAGGAAAAGGTAAGTGAACCAACAATGCACTAGCTTAAAGTAACCGATTTAGAAAATAAAAAACAAACCTTTACTACCCCCTTTAACATTGGTGCCTCCATGTTGTGTTTGATCTTGGACCCTTGTAACATTTTTTTTTAATTTTGATATACCTCAATCTGTTTCTGGATAAAATCATATGTGTAACCCTTATCTTTAAATCTATTCCCAATGAATGGGGCTTGCAGTTTTAAATCTTCTTGATGTGTGCAGTTCCTCTTGACTCTTGTAAGTTGTCCTTTTGCAATATTGAATAACCATGGATTTATGGTGACAGCTTCTCATGGATAAGTAACTGTTGGTATCTATATTCTTGAAATGCGTTCTAGTTGTCAATGTATTATCCATTATTAAAATGTCTAAATCTAAAAAATTGACACATTGGTTACTAATATTCCATGTAATTGAGATGTTCTTATCGTGATTTCATTTTTGTAGGAATTTTTCCATTGATTCCTTACTGCCATTCCAGACGATAAGTACGCCATCTATATACCTTTTGTAGAATGTAAGTTCTATTGGTATATCTAAGTACACTGAGTCTTCTTCCCACTGTGCCATGAATGCATTTGCCACACTAGGGGCAAAATGTTGCTCCCATGGCAATTCCTGTTATTTGCTTAAGGTATGTTTGGTCATGCCAAAAATAATTGTGTTTGAGACAAAATTCAGGAATTTTCTTTGTTTCATATCAGGGTATTGTACTCTCTTAGAAGCCATTTAACCCTCCTGGCGGTATTCCCGAGTCGGACTCTGGGTTAAATTTCTGTGCTGCAATCGGTAACCCCGAGTCAGACTCGGACTCGCCTCACAGCATCCATAGGCAGGGTTTACTTACCTTGTCCCTGGATCCAGCGAAGCATCCCTGCTGTGTGAGCGAGTGGGTCCTCGCTCGATTCACACAGTGTCCCCGTGTGCCGCTGATCTCCGTTCCCTGCGACGTTACGAAGCACGGGGCGGAGATCGGCGCATAATTAAAAAAATTAAACAAACAGTACATACAGTATACTGTAATCTTATAGATTACAGTACTGTATGTAAAAAATACACCCCCCCCTTGTCCCTAGTGGTCTGCCCAGTGTCCTACATGTGCTTTTGTATAATAAAAACTTTTTTCTGCCTGCAAACTGTAGATTGTCCATAGCAACCAAAAGTATCCCTGTCAAAAACGGTTTTAGAGCAGATAGAAAACAGCGATAATAAATTCTAATCACTTGCAGAATTGAGCGATATCGATTTGTGGGGAAATTAGTCATAAAAAAAAAAAGTAATGACAGCAACAATTCTGCAACTGGGCAAATTTCAGTGACTTTGAGTTGATTACATTATTGAATAATTTTTATTATAATTATATTATTATTTGTTATAATTTATAGTTAATTATATTTTAATTTATGATTGTTTTTAAAAAAAATTCATACCCGGGATGCCTACTAGACTCTTGTTTGGTCAGATTTAAGCGAGCTATTCCTAAGAATTACAGGCCTACAATATAAAACGCCAAATTTCCTTACAAATAATTGTACCGCTGTCAGCACCTAAAATCTGAAATAATCATACTGCCAGGGAGGTTAATGGCACTGCAGGCCTGGTGATGCTGTACTATAATGTATAGAGACGATACGTCTGCTGTGGCTAGTAGGGTCCTGCCTTTTAGTACTGGTGTGTCTTCTAATAATTGCAACACATGTTTGGTGTCTTTGAGATATGCTTTTGATTGTTAAACTGCTGCTTGTATAAACCTATCCAGATATTCTTCCATTCTTGATGTCAGGGAATCAATCCCATCGACTATGGGTCTCCCTGGTGGACTCAGTGTACTCAGATATACCAATGGAACTTACATTATACAAAAGGTATATAGATGACATATTTATTTTCTGGAATGGCAGAAAGGAATCACTGGAAAAAATCCTACAAAAATGTAATCACAATGACGACAACATCTCACTCACATGGATTATTAGTAACCAATGTGTAATTTTTTTAGATTTAGACATTTCAATAATGGATAATAAATTGACAACTAGAACGCATTTCAAGAATATAGATACCAACAGTTATTTATCCATGAGAATTTATGTCACCATAAATCATGGTTGTTCAATATTCCAAAAGGACAACTTACAAGAGGAGTCAAGAGGAACTGCACACATAAAGATTTCAAACTGCAAGCCACATTAATTGGGAATAGATTCAAAGAGAAGGGTTACACAGATGATTTTATCCAGAAACAGATTGAAGAGGTATCAAAATTAGATAGGAAAAAAATGTTACAAGGGTCCAAGATCAAACACAACATAAAGGGTTAACGGGGGCAATCAAGGGGTTAAACCTTTATGAGGGGGGTACCCTAGACCTAAAGGGGTCTACCACTAACTGCCCTAACACTTTTTACAGTCACAAATGACAACAAATGCAGTGATCAGTAAAAAAATTAACACTGCAATCAGTGTTAGTGGTCTGTTGGTGCAACTCACTGAGATGTCTTGTCTCCTCGGCGCCGGATGAAAAGACCTACACTAGGAGAGTGACATTACTTCATCTGCTTCTGTTTACAGTTACAGAAGCAAAGGAAGGTTCTTTTCCGTCAGGAGCGATCATGAGGGGGTGACCATGAATCTAATATATATATATATATATATATATATATATATATATATATATATGTACAGTATGTGTGTGTGTGTTACTCTGCCTGCCCGTGCCATTCTGCCGACATATATCGCCTAGAGGCGGTCGGCAAGTGGTTAATTGAGCTGCAATAGACTACTTTTCTATGTTTCTCGGAAATCAAAATGTGAACTACACAAACATGTATACCACCTGTACACTTGCCACACAGAGCCAAATAAGTTAGCGAGAACTCCTGATAAGACACCTGGGAAGCCTGCCTAGCCCCCTCACGTACCAATTAGTCTTGGGAGACTAGGTCAACCAAAAGTATTGCTGATGGTTCCTAATATCAGCAGAGTTGGAAATAGAATTCATTCTCCCAAGGACACTAGTAAACCCATTTCTGCTGTAGGTGGCAGGTTGTCCAAGTATCCCATGTCCTTCAATGGATGATTGAGAAGTGCATTTTTAAATTTATATGTGGTTCTCTGTTTGAAAGTTCTACCTTAAAACCCATTTTTGTATATATTGTCTTTTGATAAAAAGGAAAAAAAAATCACGAAGTGATACACAAATTAGGGAGGATATTCCAGCTAACCATATGGGAATTACGTTAAGAGTTGTCATGGATCTGCAGTAATGTCTGGCAGCTTACCTTCCTCTCCATGTGTTCACCTTAGAGGCCAGATACTCTCACCTGGCTGCTTTTATCATCTCTCCTCCCTGTATGGCTCCACCCCAGACCATATCAGGAACTCTATATTAACCAGTGCACTGCAGTCTGCCTCGCCGATCAACGTAGTTTGTTAAGCATTGTGTTCCTGCTTGCCGTGTGTTACGTTTATCTCTGTGTACCAATCTTGGCTTGTCCCCAACTATTCCTGTTTGCTTGTGACCCTGACCTTTGGCCTGTCCTTTGTTTATCCTAGTCTGCTTATCGCCCTGACCTTGGCTTACTCCTCACTATCTCTTGTATCCTGAGTGGCTGCTTCCCCTCAATCCTCTATGCCCTACGGAGCGTGAGCTGGGGGGACTCTGGGGGACACGACCTGGATTCAGTTGCAGCTCAGGCCATCCTCACCACTAGAGGCTCTGGTGAATACCTGCTGAATCTTAGATTCCACGCCCTGGGGAATCTTGGGCTCAAGCTTCCTGTGGGATCCCTGGTTGTGCTCCAGTGGACATGTCCTCCATATCCACTCTGTGGTCCATCCACAGCAGTCTGCCATAGGGTTCACTACCTTGTGGTGCACTCTTGACTCCAACGGGGTGCATCTGTCATCTGGCCACAGGTGACCTGACAAGAAAGCTAAAAGTATGACTGCAGGCTTTACTTGGCCAACAATGTACAATAGAAGGTAAACGGACTTCTATAAAAAGAACCAGTTTTAGATTTGACTTGCTTATTATGTACAAGTATAGCAGAACATTTTTATTTCTCCAGCGCTTTGCATTTAAAGTGTTATATTATTTTTTGGGGGGGGGGGGGGTAACAAAGAAGTATCTTGCTCATTTAAACCATGTTAAACAGCACAGTGCTTGTGCCATGTCATTTGGCCCCCTGCAACACCTTAAAAACCTGGCTGATCCTGCCAGTTTTTACCCTCCCCTTTGTAAACTGACCACGGTATATCATGGCTTTATGAAAAAATCAAAAGATGGTGCTGCGCTTCAATAAAGTATAACTGTACAAAGCTAAAGCAAATTGACAATATACATCAAGCATGGGTTGTAAAGTCAATAAAGATAAAGCGGTGATAAACAATGTGCAAATAAAGTGACTAGAATAGGATTTTTGTACTCACTGTAAAATCCTTCTCTCTGTTGTCCATGGATGGACACAGCTCCTTTAGTCTTGACAAGTGGGTTATGTTCCGTCTAATAGGAGAGGACTAGGCAGAACATGTTAGATATTTACATACATGTTACTTTAACAGAGTTGAACAGCCCCGCCCAGGGGCTGTCTCTCCGGTCATAACTCCTTACCGTGCAGTCCGCAATTAAGTTTGTCAAAAAGCAGTACAAACGTAAAAAGGAGGGGTGGGTGCTGTGTCCGTCCAAGAATAGACACAGCTCCTTTAGTCTTGACAAGTGGGACATCTCCAAGCAGTGTCAAAAAAACAAGGGGTGTGCACAGCAAAAACACTTACTTCACCCCAAACAGAGCTCAACGGAAGAGGTGCAACTTTAAAAAGCTGCCTGCAGAACCTTGCGGCCGAAAGAAGCATCCGAAGATGCGCTCACATCGACCTTGTAAAATTTGGAGAAGGTGTGAACGGACGACCAAGTCGCCGCCTTACACACTTGCGAGACAGTTGCTTGATGTTGGATTCGGGATGCCAACAACTTCACCGCAGTCTGGAGTGTCTGCAGGATCAGGATCAACCCTAGGTACTCCAGACACTGAGTCGGTACCAACACTGACTTCTGAATGTTTAACACCCAACCAAATTCCCGGAGGGTCTGACTGGCTATAGACACGTCGTCCTCTAATTCTGAGCCAGAAGCAGCTCTCAGAAGATAGCCCAAGTAGCCCACGATGGCAATGCCTCGCTGTCTCAGCAAAGCCAGAATCGGGGCAAGCACCTTGGTTTAAACTCTTGGTGCCAACGCTAGGCCAAAGGGAAGAGACACAAATTGATAGTGGTCTTCGCCGATCGCAAAGCACAGAAATCTCCGGTGCCTGGCGCAAATGGGGACATGCAAGTATGCGTCCTTGATGTCCAAAGACGCCCGGGGGATTCGCAACCACCGAACGAGGTCCAAGATTGGACGGACTCCGACGTGCCGGAAGGAGAGGAAGATTTCAGGGAAAGAAAGAATGTTTGGTGGACAGAAAAGGAATTTGATTTTGTACCCCAAAGTGACCACCTTGCAGACCCACGGTCAGAGAGCAGGGAGGTCCACCGAGCTGCAAACCCACAAAGCCGCCCCCCCCACCTATGAGTTGGGCGGGGGCAAAACTTTATGTGGTAGCTGGCTTGTTTGGCTTGCGCACCCAGGGACGCTTCTGTCCCCCAGCTGGACCTTTGTCTGCTTGGGAGGATCTGCCACTGGACCCTGACTGACGAAAATACCACCTTTGTGTGGGAAAGGAGGGCCCTGGCTTACGGTGCGGCTCCTTCCCCTTAGTGGACTGAGGGAGAAGTGTGCTCTTACCTCCAGTGACATCCTTAATAATGTCGTCCAGGGAGGTACCAAAAAGCCTCCCACCTATGAAAGGAAAATCTGCCAGGGTCTTCTTGAAAGCTTGGTCAGCGGACCGGTATTTTAGCCAAATCAGGCAGCGCAATAACACCGCAGATACAGAGGCTCTGGAGATCAAGGGTGCCGCATCCAGAGTGGCATCACAGAACTACACAAGGACCTGCACCATCTGGTCGGCAAGCCTCACACACTCTGGAGGAAGCTGATGCTCCTTCACCGTTTGGTACAATATCTTCGCCCATTCAGTGAGTGTCTGAGGCACCAAAGTCGCAGCCAAGATAGGTCGCAATGCTGACTCCATAATGGTGAACATGGAACGGCTCACCGCTTCGGACCTCCTATTAGTAGGGTCCTTAAAAGCGGGGTCCCCTCTACCAGAATGGTGGTTACTTTATTTAACCAAGAGACCGGGGGATCAACGACCGGAGGAGAAGCCCATTTTTTTTACAAGGCTCTCTTCAAAGGGATAACAGACCGCTGAGGGACCACAAAAGGACTTCTGCGGACGTTCCCATTCCTTATCTATGAACTTATCAAAGTAAGATACATAAAGAAAAACTTTAGCAGAGCGTTCTGGCGACCCAAAAGGAGACTGACCCCTCCAGAGGCGACTCAGCTGTATCCTTCAGCTTCAGAGAGTCCCTCACAGCATTGATAAGTGCACTAACAAGTCTAATCATGGCTGATCATGATGTAAAAACGGGAAGAGCAGTTGATCGACTTTTCCTCACTCGCGTCTGAGACGTGCGTAGAGGAGAGCCGATCGGATGCTCTCCTGACAGGGGGGGTCTGTGCTGATTGTTTATCAGCACAGCCCCCTCTTGGATGCCTGCCCAGGACCACTAGGGATGGCCATCATACTGGACCACCAGATATGCCACCCTAGACCACCAGGGAAATGCCAGTGTCCAGGCAAACATTTTTAACAAACAAAACATTTTTTCTTTCTAAATTTTCTGTTTGTTTAGCAAAAAATAAAAACCGCAGAGGTGATCAAATACCACAAAAAGAAAGCTCTATTAGTGGGAACAAAATTATAAAAATTCTGTTTGGGTACATTGTAGCAAGACCACTCAATTGTCATTTAAAACAGCGACAGCACTGAAGGCTGAAAATTGGCTTGGGCAGGAAGGGGGTGTAAGTGCCTGGTATTGAAGTGGTTAAAGAATGTGCTACACGGCATGTTTTTTCTAAAAAAAATGCGCCGCTAAATACCTTATTCTATATTCTCATCTCCTCGTTTGAGCTCCGCCCACTTTTCTGTCAGCTTAACCACTTCCCCACCGCGCCATAAGCATTTTACTGCTACGGCGCGGTGGAGTTACTTTGACACAACGTCCCTGGGACGTCGTCGTGCACTTCCGCGATTGCGCGTCCCAGGACGCGCTCGCGAAAGTGTCCGTGCTCGCCGGGTCTAGAAGACCCGGCGCATCACGGATCACGGTAAATTGCTGATAGCTGCCGTTTACCACGTGATCGCGCCGTCGAATGACGGCACGATCACTTGTAAACAAACCGGCGTCATTTGATGACGCCGGTTCCTCCCTCTCCTCCCTCTCCTCTCTGTACCGTTCGGTACAGTGTGCGAGGAGAGGGGGGGGAGCGGGGTGTCAGCAGCTGAGCTGTGGCTGGATCTGTGACAAATGCAGTCACAGATCCAGCCATCCAACCCAGCTCTGCAATCCCCTAGTACCCTGCAATCCCCAGTACCCAGCAATCCCCCAGTACCCAACAATACCCCACAATACCCCAGTACCCAACAATACCCCACAATACCCCAGTACCCAACAATACCCCACAATACCCCAGTACCCAACAATACCCCAGTACCCAACAATACCCCAGTACCCAACAATACCCCAGTACCCAACAATACCCCAGTACCCAACAATACCCCAGTACCCAACAATACCCCAGTACCCAACAATTCCCCACAATACCCCAGTACCCAACAATACCCCAGTACCCAACAATTCCCCACAATACCCCAGTACCCAACAATACCCCAGTACCCAACAATTCCCCAGTACCCAATACCCCAGTACCCAACAATTCCCCACAATACCCCAGTACCCAACAATACCCCAGTACCCAACAATACCCAACAATACCCCAGTACCCAACAATACCCCACAATACCCCAGTACCCAACAATACCCCACAATACCCCAGTACCCAACAATACCCCACAATACCCCAGTACCCAACAATACCCCACAATACCCCAGTACCCAACAATACCCCACAATACCCCAGTACCCAACAATACCCCACAATACCCCAGTACCCAACAATACCCCACAATACCCCAGTACCCAACAATACCCCACAATACCCCAGTACCCAACAATACCCCACAATACCCCAGTACCCAACAATACCCCAGTACCCAACAATACCCCAGTACCCAACAATACCCCAGTACCCAACAATACCCCAGTACCCAACAATACCCCAGTACCCAACAATACCCCAGTACCCAACAATACGCCAGTACCCAACAATACCCCACAATACCCCAGTACCCAACAATACCCCAGTACCCAATACCCCACAATACCCCAGTACCCAATACCCCACAATACCCCAGTACCCAATACCCCACAATACCCCACAATACCCCAGTACCCAACAATACCCCAGTACCCAACAATACGCCAGTACCCAACAATACCCCACAATACCCCAGTACCCAACAATACCCCACAATACCCCAGTACCCAACAATACCCCAGTACCCAACAATACCACAATACCCAACAATACCCAACAATACGCCAGTACCCAACAATACCCCACAATACGCCAGTACCCAACAATACCCCAACAATACGCCAGTACCCAACAATACGCCACAATACCCAGTACCCAACAATACCCCAGTACCCAACAATACCCAGTACACAATACCCCACAATACCCCAGTACCCAACAATACCCCAGTACAATACCCCAGTACCCAATACCCCACAATACCCCAGTACCCAAATACCCCAGCACCCAACAATACCCCAGTACCCAACAATACCCAACAATACGCCAGTACCCAACAATACGCCAGTACCCAACAATACGCCAGTACCCAACAATACGCCAGTACCCAACAATACGCCAGTACCCAACAATACGCCACAATACCCCAGTACCCAACAATACCCCAGTACCCAACAATACGCCAGTACCCAACAATACCCCACAATACCCCAGTACCCAACAATACCCCACCCAATACCCCAGTACCCAACAATACCCCATACCCCAGTACCCAATACCCCACAATACCCCAGTACCCAACAATACCCCACAACAATACCCCAGTACCCAACAATACCCCAGTACCCAACAATACCCCAGTACCCAACAATACCCCAGTACCCAACAATACGCCAGTACCCACCAATACCCCACAATACCCCAGTACCCAACAATACCCCAGTACCCAACAATACCCCAGTACCCAACAATACCCCACAATACCCCAGTACCCAACAATACCCACAATACCCCAGTACCCAACAATACCCCAGTACCCAACAATACCCAGTACCCAATACCCCACAATACCCCAGTACCCAACAATACCCCACAATACCCCAGTACCCAACAATACCCCACAATACCCCAGTACCCAACAATACCCCACAATACCCCAGTACCCAACAATACCCAACAACAATACCCCAGTACCCAACAATACCCAACAATACCCCAGTACCCAACAATACCCCAATACCCCACAATACCCCAGTACCCAACAATACCCCACAATACCCCAGTACCCAACAATACCCCAGTACCCAACAATACCCCACAATACCCCAGTACCCAACAATACCCAACAATACCCCAGTACCCAACAATACCCCACAATACCCCAGTACCCAACAATACCCCACAATACCCCAGTACCCAACAATACCCCAGTACAACAATACCCCAGTACCCAACAATACCCCACAATACCCCAGTACCCAACAATACCCCAATACCCCAGTACCCAACAATACCCCACAATACCCCAGTACCCAACAATACCCCACAATACCCCAGTACCCAACAATACCCCAGACAACAATACCCCACAATAACCCAGTACCCAATACCCCAGACAATACCCCAGTACCCGACAATACCCCAGTACCCGACAATACCCAGTACCCGACAATACCCCAGTACCCGACAATACCCCAGTACCCGACAATACCCCAGTACCCGACAATACCCCAGTACCCGACAATACCCCAGTACCCGACAATACCCCAGTACCCGACAATACCCCAGTACCCAACAATACCCCAGTACCCAACAATACCCCAGTACCCAACAATACCCCAGTACCCAACAATACCCCAGTACTCGGCAATACCACAATACTCGGCAATACCACAATACTCGGCAATACCACAATACTCGGCAATACCCCAATACTCGGCAATACCCCAATACTCGGCAATACCCCAATACTCGGCAATACCCCAATACTCGGCAATACCCCAATACTCGGCAATACCCCAATACTCGGCAATACCCCAATACTCGGCAATACCCCAATACTCGGCAATACCCCAATACTCGGCAATACCCCAATACTCGGCAATACCCCAATACTCGGCAATACCCCAATACTCGGCAATACCCCAATACTCGGCAATACCCCAATACTCGGCAATACCCCAATACTCGGCAATACTCGGCAATACCCCAATACTCGGCAATACCCCAATACCCTGCATGATACTTTGCAATACCCCAATACTCTGCAATACCGCCTATGGGGATTTTTAAGTAGCGAAGTTTGGCGCCATTCCACGAGTGTGCGCAATTTTGAAGTGTGACATGTTGGGTATCTATTTACTCGGCGTAACTTCATCTTTCACATTTTGAAAAAAAATTGGGCTAACTTTACCGTTTTGTTTTGTTTTAAGCACAAAACAGTTTTTTTTTTTAAAACACGCGTTCAATACATTTCTGCGAAAATACCGTGCGAGATAAAAAGTTGTAACGGCCGCCATTGTATTCTCTAGGGTCTTTGCTAAAAAAACATATATAATGTTTTGGGGTTCTATGTAATTTTCTAGCAAATAAATGATTTTTCCATGTAGGAGAGAAATGTCAGAATTGGTGTGGGTGTTCCAGAACGCCTGATGGTGCTCCCTGCATGTTGGGCCTCTGTATGTGGCGACGCTGTGTAAAAGTCCCACACATGGGGTATCGCCATACTCGGGAGGAATAGCAGAATGTGTTTTGGGGTGTAATTTGTGGTATGCATATGCTGTGTGTGAGAAATAACCCACTAATATGACAGAAACAAGTTTTTTTTTTGTTTTTTTTTTACAGAATTTTCAGTCGTTTTTCTTTTATAGCGCAAAAAATAAAAAACCCAGAGGTGATCAAATACCACCAAAAGAAAGCTCTATTTGTGTGGAAAAAAAGGACAAAAATTTCAAATGGGTAGAATGTTGTATGACTGAGTAATTGTCATTCAAATTGTGAGAGCACCGAAAGCTGAAAATTGGTCTGGTTAGGAAGGGGGTTTAAGTGCCCAGTGGTCAAGTGGTTAACAGAGGAGAGACACGGCCAGAAACATGAGCACCGATTAGCCCTATAAAATATGGTATTTAGCAGCAGATTTTTTAGAAAACGCATGCAGTGCAGCGCATTATTTAATATTACTGAGAACGGTAGCAACATCATCAAGTGGGTTAACAACCACTTTAAATTACAAGTACGGAACACCTCAATTTTCTGTGTTTACTATTGCAGCTGCTGGGTTGCTCTGCACCAGTTTCCCCAAATTTCGGTCGGGAAGCACGCAATTATAATTTCACTCACAGTCCACTTCCTCTCCAATCGCCCTCCTTGGAACTATGTCTCAAGATTAAGCGTTTCCACGCATGCACGCCACTCCGGCTGCCTGTACATGTTGGCGCAGGCAGCGTCATAATGTAACCCTGAAATTTGTCTCAAAGAAGCGTGTACGAAAGGGTGGCCCCTATAGAATTCCCAAAGTAAATGGAGTTGCCCCAGAAGATGAGACCTGGTGCACCAAATTTTGGACTGACTCCATCAAGAAGAAAAAGCCATTTAAAGATAATGAGTCAGCAGAAAAGGTAATTGCCCACCCAGGTCACCTGCGATAATGGCTATTAAAAATGTTGGTTTAACAGCACTCTGAACATTTCATTGTCATACGAGAAAAAACATCCCTTTACCACCATCTAGTGGTTTTAGTTAGTAACTGATGCCAAGACATGCACTGTACAAGTCCAATGTAGTTATAGTCAGGTTGAAAAAAGACACAAGTCCATTCATTAAATACCCTATTCCCTTTTCTGTAGCATATTTCTCTATATGGTATATCAAAATCATTAATGTTGTATATGTATTAATAAGATCCACATTTTTTCGTCATACTTACCTGTAAAATCCTTTTCTTTAAGTACATCATGGGACACAGTCGGGCCAATATTCATTACCTGGTGGGTTATACTCCCATCTTCAGGTGGAATTGACACTGGTAGACCAAGGTCTTTAAACAGGAAGTGATCCCCCATATAATCTCTCCCATACAGGAAGTTACTTCAGTTTTAAAGCAAGCACACAATCCTCAAAAAGAGGGGAGGGACATCTGTGTCCCACGATGTACTTAACCACTTCCCTACGGCCGTACGACTATATGCGGCCGCAGGGTGGTTCTAAATCTCCGGGCTGCCGTGTTTTCACGGCAGCCCCTTTCCTCGTTCCCAGCGCGCGCTCCAGAGCGCGCAGCGGGGAACTTGTGTACTGGCCGTGTCCCTTGGACACAGCCAATCACAGATCGCCGCGAACGGCCAATCAGAGTGGCCGTTTGCGATGCGATCTGATGGGCCAATGAGAGATGATCTCATATGTAAACATATGAGATCATCTCTCATTGCCGGCTCTCACAATGACAGCGTCCTGTCATAGAGAGAGCATACCGATCTGTGTTCCTAGTACATAGGGACACAGAGGGACACAGATCGGTCACCCCCCCTCCCCCCACAGTTAGAACACAATGCAGGAAACACATTAACCCCTTCCTCACCCCCTAGTGTTAACCCCTTCCCTGCCAGTCACATTTATACAGTAATTAGTGCATATTTATAGCACTGATTGCAGTATAAATGTGAATGGTGCCAAAAATGTGTCAAAAGTGTCCGCCATGATGTCGCAGTCGCAATAAAAATCGCAGATCGCCGCCATTACTAGTAAAAAAATAAATAAAAAATAACAATTCTGTCCCTTATTTTGTAGGCGCTATAACTTTTGCGCAAACCTGTCGCTTATTGCGATTTTTTTTTTTTAACTAAAAATATGTAGAAGAATTCGTACCGGCCTAAACTGAATTTTTTTTTTAAATTGGGCTATTTTTTATAGCAACAAGTAAAAAATATTGTATTTTTTTTCAAAATTGTCGTCCTTTTTTGTTTATAGCGCAAAAAATAAAAATCGCAGAGGTGACCAAATACCACCAAAAGAAAGCTCTATTTGTGGGGAAAAAAGGACGCCAATTTTGTTTGGGAGCCATATCGCACGACCGCGCAATTGTCAGTTAAAGCGACGCAGTGCCGCAAGCTGAAATTTCACCTGGTCAGGAAGGGGGTTTACATGCCCAGTAAGGAAGTGGTTAAAGAAAATGGATTTTACAGGTAAGTATGAACAAAAAAAAATCCTATTTTCTTTTTCATGCGACACAGAGTAACAATATTCATTACCTGCTGGGACATCCTAGAGCCATAGCCTTGAGGGGAGAGAGACCCAAACAGTAGCCATCAGTTTTTATGTGGCAGCCCGCAGAACATTGCGACCAAAAGCTTGAACATCCACTTGATAAGATTTTGTAAACGTATGCACTGAAGACCAGATAGCAGCCTTACACATCTGAGCCACAGATACAAGATGGCGAAATACCCAGGGAGGTTCCTACAGGCCTGAATGACCAATTGACAGACCTAATCGACAATGGAAGCTGCCTGCCCTTTCTTGGGTCCGTTTGGTAAAACAAAAGTCTGATCCTCGGATCTCCGAAGATCTAGACAAATTAACCTAGACTGCCTGGACAACGTCCAAGGAGTGCAGTCGTCTCTTATGCCAAACTAGGCCGAGAGAAAAAAGGCGGCAAAATAATGTCCTGATTTAAATGAAAGGCTGACACCATTTTTGGCAAAATGAATGGAACAGGTTGTAACAAGACCCTGTCGTGGTGAATGATTAAATACGGTTCCCTGCATGACAGGGCTGCCAACTGACACCCTCTTAGCCGAGGTCATAGCCATCAGGAAGTCTAGCTTGCGTGACAGCAAGTCTAATGGGATTTCCTTGATAGGTTCAAATGGTTGGTTCAAATGGTTGTTTCTGTAACACAGACAGCATCAAGTTCAAGTCCCAAGGACGCATTGCTTCCCTTTATTAGGTCACCTATCGAGTTGCCACTGCATAAAGGTTCGGATCAGTAAATTGGATGCTAAAGGCCTTTGGAAGAATACCGATAGGGCTAAAACTTGACCTGCTGATGAAAAAAAATAAAGATTCTCCCAATCACGTATTTCTGTGGATGCCATTTTCTGGCTTCACACCAAGCAATATAAGTCTTCCAGACCTTATGATGGATACTCCTAGTGACAGCTTTTCTAGCATTTAGTAGGGTAGACACTATTGGTCCCGAGATGCCATGGTCCTTCAACACCCTGGCTTCAATAGCTATGCTGTCAAATATAGAGACTGTAAATTGGGGTGGAAAAAAGGACCCAGAGACGGTAGATTAGGGCGCTGTGGAAGCGGCCATGGCTCGTCCATTGTTGGTCTCACAATCTCTGGGAACCAGGGTCTTCTGGGCCAGGTTGGTGCCATCAGAATGACGAACTCTTTCCGAATCCTGCGCAACAAATGTGGAAGGAGAGGGATTGGAGGAAAAAAATAAACCAGGGATTATTGGCGCCACGAAACTAAGAGCATCTGCACCGAATGCCAAAGGATCCCTTGTTTGGGACACAAACTGCCGTAGCTTGTTGTTGAACCTGGATGCCAGTAGGTCAACCTCTGGCCATCCCCAACGTTGACAAATTTCCTAGAACACCCCTGGGTGTAGGGACCATTCCCCCCAGGCAGATATGCTGGCGGCTGAGATAATCTGCCTTCCAATTTTCTATTCCTGGGATATGGACTGCCGATATAATTAAATATAAAAACAGCTTCATCGTCCTGGACCGTAGGCCCAGACGTACTGCCCGTAATTCCAGGATATTGTTGGGCAGGATCTATTTTGTCCTTAACCATTGCCCTTGAGCCGTGAGCCCTTCTAGGGTCGCTCACCAGCCTGAGAGACTGGCATCTGTAATCAGTACTCTCCAAGTTACCAGGAAGGATCTTCCCTTTTGCAGGTTCTGATCCTGTAACCACCAGCACAGGCCTGTGTGTGCCCGAGGAGATAAGGGCATTGGATAATCCAGGGCTTTTCCTCTCCTGTTCCAAGCCAACAGGATGTCTTGTTGTAGCGACCTAGAATAGAACTGGGCATAGGACACCGCTTCGAATGAGGATACCATCCTCCTTAAAAGACTCATACAGAGTCAAATGGAGGGTTGTCTGGTGTCTTATCTGATGCAACCGAGTCTTCAGGGTACAGATCCTTGTGGGTGGCAAAAAGACTCTTGCCTGGACTGTATCTAGGTCAGGCCTAGATACTTTAGACTGAGCTGGTCTCAAGTTTCACTTTTCAGTATTTATAAAACAGCTTAAGTTTTGCAAAATACTCCACTGTGCATGTTATGCTCTGTTCTAGAGCCTGTAGTAAGTGATCTCTGTGCAGGAGGTCGTCCAGATACCTGAACATCAGAATCCCTTGGGCTCTTAAAAGACCCAGTACTGGTGCTAGGACCTTTGTGAAACACCCAGGAGGCTGTAGCAAGCCCGAAGAGTAGAGCTAAGCACTGAAAGTGACGTTCCTCTACTGCAAACTGCAGGAACCTCCGATGAGTTTAAAAGATAGGTACATGTAGATACGCGTCCTTTATATCGATGGAGGCTAGAAAGTCTCCTATCTGGAGTGAAGCTACTACTAAGCGAACAGACTCCATCCGAAAGGACTTGATTAGTACATAATAGATATTGGTTCAGGGATCTTAGGTCCAAGATGGGCCTTGTGTCCCCATTTGGTTTTTAAACCGTAAAAAGGTTTGGGTAAAACCCAGTGCCCCTCTTCGGGTACATGAATCTGTACAATAACTTCTTGATGCGCTAAATGATATAGTGCTTGAAGGAATAAGTCTCTTTTTGGAGGATCCGAAGGAATGTTGGATCTTAAAAACAACCAAGGGGGAACCTCCGCAACGTCCGCTTGTAACCGTGGGATATAGTTAAGGTGTCCCACTCATCCTCAACTATTCTCCAAATGCCTGCAAAGAACAGCAGCCTTCCCCCCACCCGATAGAGTGGGGGGCGTCTCCTCAAAAGGAGGGATGGTGATGGGCTTAGAAGAGTTTTGGACCCAGTGCTTTTTTTGGCCCTGGCTTTGATGCTTGCCTCTGGCTTTTGTGCTCTGTTGACAGCGGAACCGCCCTGGTGCCGAGACATTTGAGGGAGCAGCCCCTGAGTTTTTAAATCAGGGCTGTTTGGTGCTTTTCTTCACAGGAATTGGAGAACTCTTCCCTCCAGAGATCTTTTGGATACATTTACTTAAATAATCGCCAAATAAACGTTTCCCATGAAAGGGGAAACCTGTCAGTAACTTCATACAAGGAAGCTAGGCTGACCAGCTCTTAAGCCACAAAAGTCTGCGCATATGTACAGACATGAGAGCCAAGCGAGAAAATTGCTGTATTAAAGCCTTCAAGGCATCAACAGCAAAACAGTACTCAAACAATATCTGCGTTTTATTCAGGCTGATCATCCTCCTGGTCAGGCCCGTCAGGCCTTCTGATCTGATCCTTTACGGATTGGCAGATATGAATCGCTGCAAAAGCTGTCTGAATGCTGAACTGGCCAAAGAAAAATAAGCTTTTAATAATGACTCCAATTTCTTATCAACAGGATGTTTCAAGCCCAGTGCGTTATCAACCAGACAAGTTTTTGTTTAAGTCTGCTGCATCTATGGCTGGCATGCTACATTTCTTACTTAACTTTTCTTCCATGGGATATGAAAGGGAAAACCTCTTAGGAGGAACAAAAATCCTGCAAGGATGGTCCCAATCAGCATAAACCGCCTCTTCCAACAGGGGGTGTAGGAGGAAAGCCTGTGTGGCCTGAAGAGGCCTTAGGGATCCCAAAGAGCACTGGGGAGGCTCAGGGACCTCAGTAAGAGGCAATTTAAAGGCAGAGTGAACCATTTCGGTAAAAGTCAGGTTTAAGAGCCTCTGTGATTGAGAGGCAGATAGCGGCTGGATATCTTCTTGTCCAGATTGCTCAGAAGCAGACCCACCTGCCAAGCCATTCACAGAATCCCAAGCTTTAAGCTCTTCCTCCATCCTCAACCCGTCCCTGCTCCAGGCATGGAGGCAGATCTGTCACACTTCTTGCTACCCTGTGGGATGGTTGCAATCATAGCAGCCATTCTGGGCTCTAAGCCAGCTAGGGCTGAGGACAGTTCATCCTTAATAAAGAGCGAGGCCGAAGCCTTGACTGAAGGCACCATACCAGATAGGCGCAGCAGCTCAGATTGCCCAGAAGCCTAGAAGCCCAGAAGCCTTTGGTCTTTCAGGGGATACAACAGCAGGGATACGACTCTGTTCATCAGGAACTACTGATGACATAGGTGTGCCCTTCCCTGTAGTGTTAGTCCTGCTCCTCTTTTTTGAAGACATTTACTAGCCACAAAAAGGGAGTACTTGGGTGTAGATTTAACACACCTCAGAAGGGAGACCCTTTAATAGGGCTCACCAAGCCCCAATGTAACAATCCTGCTAAGCACCTTAGCCTGCCAAGCAACATTTGGTGACTCACGTGACCCGGGTAATGAGAAATTAACTGCTGCAAGTGTCTGGTTTAGAGCCTGCTCGGTGTCCCACAGCTGTCTCTTGGAAGCACCGTATGCTTGGCATACACAGCTTAAATAAGCTGGCTGTGCTCCAGAACGTTTGTGTGTATGCACGTGGTCCCGACGAATAGTCGTGCCCGCATTTGCGCGAGACGTGAATCAACCCTTGCGAATGCATGTGCGCCCTGGTAAAACCAAGGCAAAATGCCGCAGTGTTGTGCGCCATCATACAGGTAAAAGACAGCCAGACACAAGTAAAAAGGTACACTTTGCAAACAGCCACAGCTAGCCCAAAACTCCCCCGCATTGTCACCGCACACAGGTGTCCAGGCCTTAGCTAGCTTGACTGATTGTTACAATCACTGGGACACCACACAATATATATTATATACACATACTATAGGTTTCACTTACCCGCCCAGGCGCAGGGCAGCATAGAAACTAGGAGCCCAATGTTCACCCATCACGGTGTGTTCCTGTCACTTGAGGACCTTCAAGGACTGGGTACCCTTTTCATGTTTAGGGTCCACTCCCTTGGGACCATTTGTGGGAATAGAGACCTGGCGCTCAGAGAGCTCAAACGTGACATCCACCTTGTAGTCCACCGACTCCCCCGAATCATGGCGATATTGTGCCAACTTCGCCTGGGTGGATTTCTGAGATTTAGGTGGCGACATGATGGCCCGACTCTGAGGGATCCAGCTAGGTAGGTTTGGTGGGTCAATTCCGAGCGTGAGAGGCAGGATGATAGGGATAGCAGGATCAACGGTCAGAGCTCTGGAAAACACGTCCTACTCCATGCACCCTCAGGCCACGCCCCCCTTTGAAACGTTTAAACAATAATGCTCCTATATTTTTATTTTTTTTAAAAGCTTTTTCTTATATATAGCTTTTTACTTACTTTGGCTGTGAGCCACATAGGTTTTATGTTTAGCCCTTTAAACTTCTTGCCCATGAGAATATACTTTGCAGCAAGTTCGCATTCAGTCTTTATGAATAATTCCCATGTCTTGGAGAGCATCCCTCATCCTTGGAAAATGTTCTCTCTTAAAGTTAAGCGTTTTTATATTTTTCCCATATGCGTTTGTTGCTTACAGCCAACATTAATTAAATTCATGTTATGGGCACTGCTACCAAGATGTTCTTTTATATGAATATTGCTAATAAGCTCTGCATTGTTTTAGATTACCAGATCCAACAGAGCGTCATTCCTATTCGGGGCATCAATAAACTAGACCATAAAATTGTCTTGTAATAAGTTTATACATTTTTGCCCTTTAACTGTCCTAGCAGTGCCATTACTCCAGTCAGGGAACACAGACTCTTAAAGGGGTAAGTCTGCTACTGTCATGTCAACTAACCTTAGTCTGGATTCTAAAGACCTTTTCATTGTGTTATGCTAATTAAAACTGTATTGTGTGAAGTTCTATTGATGATAATACGTGTTGTGAGTTAGCACAAAGGTCAGATGTCTGACTTATGTTTACTAAAGGAATGTGTATTGTATAGCAGGTGAGAGAAGCCGGAGTCTTGATCTCTGACTTGTCAGCTGTAGCTAATTAGTACATGTAGATTATCTCGGTGCCAGAAAGTCTGACTAAAGATGTGTATTGGGCTCCTTGTGTCATGTTGTGGGTGAAGTTAAGCCATTGTTCATTGGGGTTCCTAGACTGTGTATAAGAAGCCTGAGTTTACCATTAAAGTATCTATTCATTTTGAACCAGAGAACAGAGCCGTGTGTGTCTTGTTTCTGGGGAATCCTATGGGTCATGTTCAACTGCTGGATTGTGGAGTGTCGATAATCTGTCATGGGTTGGTGGAATGGAATATCGTAAACGGCATTCACTCCTCACCGTTACAGTATAGAATATGTTGAAATTTTCGGAATAGTTTGTCTGTTAAATCAGTCAAAAAGAGATCCAGATCAAGTCAGGCGTTATCCAATTTAGTATGATTAATGGCATGTGGGTGAGATTAAAGCCATGTGGCTCGCATTGAAGGGAGCCTCCAATTTTGTAAACATGATCCTACGTTCTCTTTTGAGGGCTGTGGGTTGTTGTATCAATCTTCCCCGAATGACAGCTTTGTGGGCTTCCCATATTGTAAGGGCGGAGATATCGCCCATATCATTGAATGAGAGGTATTCAGAAAGAGCCGTTTCAATCGTTAAGCGATGAGCCTTTTGTGTTTGCTTGCACGGTATGTCTCTAATGTGTATCTGTCTGAACCACATTTTGCATCTACATCCTCAGAGGTGGGTCTATCCTCTCCTTATTCTGCTGTGGTACTGCAATCTTTCTTCTTACAACTAATTAGCTATTTACTTTTATTACCCATGGTGAAATAGAGAAATGAAAGGGAGACTTATTGAATACTATTGGAAACACAAACTCTTCATACACACATCTCAAAGTTTGGAGCAATGACAGTATACCAAAGGAGATCAAAGAATGAAGAAGAACAGTCTGACAGTTTTTTTTATCATATTATACTGTATACAGAATATATATATATATATATATATATATATATATATATATATAATATATATATATATATATATATATATATACACACATACACACATACACACACATATATATATATATATATATACACACACACTGTATATAAAAGTATCTCACAAAAGTGAGTACACGCGTCACATTTTTGTAAATATTTTATCTTTTTGTGTGACAAGACTGAAGAAATTACACTTTGCTACAATGTAAAGTGGTGAGTGTACAGCTTGTATAACAGTGTAAATTTGCTGACCTGTCAAAATAACGCAAAACACAGCCATTAATGTCTAAACCGCTGCCAACAAAAGTAAAAATGTCTATATTGGGCCAAAAGTGTCAATATTTTCCAGCACTGCCTTAACCCTTTTCAGCATTGGAGTTCACCAGAGCTTCACAGGTTGCCACTGGAGTCCTTTTCCAATCCTCCATAACGTCATCACAGAGCTGGTGGATGTTACTTGCACTGCTCCACCTTCCGTTTGAGGATGTCCCACAGATGCTCAATAGGGTTTAGGTCTGGTGACATGCTTGGCCAGTCTATCACCTTTACCCTTAGCTTCTTTAGCAAGGCAGTGGTCATCTTAGAGGTGTGTTTGGGGTCCTTATGTTGAAATACTGCCCTGCGGCCCAGTCTCAGAAGGGAGGGGGATCATGATGCTCTGCTTCAGTATGTCACAGTACATGTTGGCATTTATGGTTCCTTCAATGAACTGTAGCTCCCCAGTGCCACCCAGCACTCATGCAGCTCCAGACTGACACTCCCACCACCATGCTCGACTGTAGGCAAGACATGCTTGTCTTTGTACTCCTCACCTGGTTGCCGACAAACGCGCTTTATACCATCTGAACCAAATAAGTTTATCTGGGGCTTGGCGCACGGCGGAGATGGCAGCATAGAGAAAGAGCTCTGTCAGTACAGCGGCCTTTACGTCTCTCTGCTTGCTATAACCCGCAGGATGTACATAAAGAACCACGGCACAACTCACACGAGACCCCGCTATGCCTCGACAGCTTACTCCGGGAGAGACATTGCAGATATTTTCAAAAAACAAACCTCATCGCACAGCGGCAAGTCCGGAGGCAAGATGGCGCCGACTCACGTGGAGGAGGACTACAGCGAAGATTTCCAGTCTGCCACAGAGGAAAACGGTAGGGGACCCTCCCGCACGAACCTTCCCCTTACCTACGCTGACATGACTGGCTTTGCAGCGGACATTAAGTCCACCTTTTCAGCAGCCATCACGGATCTTAAATCAAATATCCTAGTGCTGACAGAGAAGATGGCGGTGGCGGAAGCTGCAGGGAAACATAGGGAGAAGGCGATACTCAGGCTTGAGAAAGTGTCCACCTCACACTCCATGCACTTTATTGAAATCAACAGGCATTTGGAAGATTTGGACAATAGAGGAAGGAGATGTAACATAAGGGTTCAGGGATCCCAGAATCTGTTGGAACAGGACCAGATTACGCTTGCTTTGCAGAGGGTGTTCAACAGCCTGCTTGAAAGGCCTGAAGACACCGCTATTGATTTCGTCAGGGCCCACAGAGCGCTCAGAGCCAAAAGTTCCAGAAAACCAGCCACCTCGTGATATAATATGCTGTCTGCAAAGCTTTTCACTAAAAGAAGATATCATGAAAAAAGCACACAGTAATATAATGAATCATATTGTTTACAATGGGGAAACGATCATGCCCTTTCAGGATCTCTCTCAAATAACCCTGAAGAACCGCAGAGCATTGCGCCCGCTCCTGGATAAACTACGGGAAAGAGACTTAAAATACTCCTGGAGATTCCCATTTGCACTTATGGTGAACTACATGGGCAAACAAAATTCTTCCTCCGTTACCCTGAGGACCTACCTGACTTCTGCAATTGGGTGAGCTGGAGCTTCCGGATTGGTATCGAGAATTCATGCTACCTCCCCTGGTTCACAGTCCACCTCGGTCGCCTTTTTCCACGCCGGACACGTGATCATCTAAGAAGATGGAATCCTCCCGCCATGGTGGCTCTCAAGCTGGTTCAAACGCTGGTACTCCCAGCGCTAAGTCCCGTTCCTCCAGGGCTCTGGAAGAGTATGGATGTGCTGCTTTTTTCTACACATCACCTTACTCTATATCGGTCTCAGGTAATAGCAACGGTAATGGGATCTTTGGCCACCCAATCTTTTTTTTTTTCTATTTTCTCTATTTTTGTCTGGTTACTGTTTGACACTTTTTTTCCCTGGACTGTGTTTGCTCAGGCCCTGTTGACGTCATGACTTGCCACATATTATCCCCTTCAGTGTTTGCAGGTGTCATTACGGAGCCCCACTTATGTGATCTACTCCCCTCCTTCCCAGATGTGACTGTGCAACAGTTCATTGTGACTTTCTTGCCTACGTCTGTCCACGGCCCATCTGCAATCTCCAACTCTTACACACCGATTGGACCTATTAGGGGCCTTGTCTGGTCATTATAGGACTGAGGTCCACTGCTACGGATAGGATAGTGGGGGAGGATTAGGGGTTATCTTAATCGTTTTTTGTCTCCACAATGGATTTTTTATTTTTGCTATTTACACTACAGGAATCTACTGTGGGTCCCTAGGACGTAAATAATTCAGTTTAAGTATTCTCTGTACTTTTGGGGTTATAAGTTTCTGGGGTCTGAGCAGGTCTGTTAGGCCATCGCATGTTACTCTATTACATTGCCTACCCTGCTGCCATTAGGCTCACGCACAAGCAGTATTTTCTTCTGTACATTGATTTTCATTTGTTTTGCAGAGATGACATAAGCTTTTGTTGATTCAGCATAGGCCGAATACTGACTGCTTTATCAACCTATTAGTTCTTTTTTGCCCACTTAAGTGGCGTCTGATTAGTGCTGCTGCCGCCTTCCTATACCCCCAATAGAGTCTCTTGCGGGATCCCTTGCTTTTCCTGTAGGAGACTTTAATTGATTTCCTCTGGAGTCTGATTCTGACCCGGAGAACGGATATCGTTTTCTTGCTGATTTTATCTCTCCAATTCTCCTCTTCCTACCTTTTTCTTCCTCTTTTCTTCTTTGCTTCTCTTACGTCGCTCTGACTTTGTCTACACTCCCCCCACCCCTGATTGTCAGTCCCTAAGATACTTATATACTGGAGTTTGCGCACTTTAATAGTGCTCGTGCATGGTAATACTGTTTGTTTTCCTCACAAGCAGTCCTGACGGTGCGAGTTCGGTGGCTGTCCAGCTCTCTCTGAAACCTCGCTATGGCATACTCTACACTGGGCCGACACCCCACTGTGATTTCACATGACGTACAAGGTTTAAATATACCCGAAAAACGCTCAAACCTCCTCAGAGAACTCAAAAAAGGTAAGCCATACTTTGCATTTTTGCAGGAAACACACTTCAAAACATCCCAAGTACCCAGGCTCACTGACACTTATTTCACGGAGGCCTACCATGCTACAAACAATTTAGCTAAGACAAAGGGAGTCTCCATCCTGGTCAGCAAACATGCCTCCTTTGAGCTCACTGACAAGCTCATTGACTCACATGGGAGATACATTTTTTGAAAGGGAAGTGCTTTGGTGTCCCCATCACGTTAGTGAATGTCTATTTCCCGAACTCCTCCCATCTAAAGTTTTGCCCGCACATGCTGTATGAGTTGAAGGGCTTTAGTTCAGACTGCATTATTCTAGGAGGCGATTTCAACATTTCACTGAATCCGCTAGTGGACACCTCCTCGGGTAAATCCTCTTCAACGTATCACACTCTTAAAAAGATCAAATCGTTACTACACTCTATGCATTTGATCGATTTGTGGCGTTTCCTACACCCTGATGACAGGGATTTTACCTTTTTTTCCATCCCCCATGCACGATACTCGAGGATCCATTACATTTTTGTTTCCCAACGTGACTTACACTTGATTACCGATGCCGACATTGAAATACGATCTATTTCTGACCACGCTCCCACTTCAATCTCGTTGAACCTAGCTTTACCTAGACCTAAATCTAACACATGGAGACTGAACTCATCTCTCTTGACGAATCCCCAATTGTTGCCTAAAATATCCTCCAGCCTCACGGAGTTCTTCTCCCATAATGCGTCTCCAGACGCAGACCCCATGATGGTATGGGAGGCTCACAAGTGTACAATCAGAGGGGAACTAATTAGCTTAGGGGCACCTTCGAAAAGAGAGAATAAGAAGGCCATTCAGCAACTGGTCAACAGGATACACACATTAGAATCACAGCACAAACAGTCCTTTACTGTAAGCTCTGCCAGTTCCCTTTTAGATGCCAGAAAATCTCTCCAACAATTATTTGAGTATAGGACAAAGATTTCTCTTCTTCCGCAAGAAAGTTTACTATGAACATGGGAATAAGACGGGCAGGTTTCTAGCTAGAGCCCTAAAAGACTCCAAGGCTACCCAAAATATTGCAGGCATACTCAACAAGAGTGGACAAATAGACCTCACCACAGATAAGATTGCCAAACACTTTTGTAAATTTTACTCTGACCTCTAAAACCTACCCTACCAGCATAAACCCCCTCATTGCTCAGGCAACCGGACCCAGGCGATACAAGATTTCTTGACAAGTTCGGGGCTCCCTGCACTGACATCCGACATTTCCCGACAGCTAGAAAAACCCATTGATCCATCGGAACTCAGACGGGCCATCGCTGACCTGAAGACTGGGAAGAGCCCGGGTCCTGACAGTTTCACGTCCATATATTACAAAACTTTCACGGAAATCCTTCTTCCACCACTGATGCGTGCTCTGAACTCTGTCGGCCCCCCGGGAAGTCCCACCAGCGTTCCTATCTGCGCACATAACAGTGTTACCCAAGCCGAATAAAGACCCAGTCCACTGCTCCAGCTACAGACCGATTTTCCCTGCTCAATTTAGACGTTAAACTTCTGGCAAAGATACTTGCTAATCAGGCCATTTTTGCGGGACTTGATAGGTCCTGAGCAGGCGGGCTTCATGCCAGGCAGAGAATCTAGGGACAATGTGATTAAAGCGCTCAATTTGATGCACGCTGTGCTGTCGCGAAAAATCGAGGGCCTTCTCCTGTCTACGGATGCGGAGAAGGCCTTTGATCGAGTAGTTTGGGACTATATGCTGGATACATGTCGCTTTGTGGGTCTTGGTCCACGTATGATGACATGGATCGCCTCCCTTTATAAAAATCCCTCAGCGCAGATTAAGATTAACGGAACACTCTCGGACTCAATAAACATCAAAAATGGAACGTGGCAGGGGTGTCCCCTCTCACCTCTGTTTATCCTATCACTTGAACCATTCATTAGAAGGGTGAAGGCGGAGGAGACAATAAGATTTCGAGATAGCCGTCAGGGAGTTCAAAATCGCGGCATACGCAGAGGACCTACTATTTTTTCTGACTGAACCGATGACTTCGATTTCCACCTTACTGAAAGAATTTACCATGTTCAGGTATGTTTCCAATTTTAAAATTAATTATTCAAAATCAGAAGCCATGAACATTACGGTACCTGACAAGACTATCCAAACTATTAAAAATGGATGCCCCTTTAGGTGGGAGGATTCTGCCCTTCGATACTTGGGAATTTGGCTGATAGCGTCTCAGATCTTTGGACACAATTTCCTGCCCATTCTCAAGGTGATTGAAAAAGATCTTGGTGCATGGAACTCGAGGAATTTCTCTTGGTTTGGCCGTGCTGCCATTTGTAAAATGATCATTCTGCCTAAACTCCTTTATCTTTTCAGGAATATACCAATCAAAAACCCTCACTCCTTTTTTAAAGCCATCTCCTTGACTCAAACAAGGTTTATTTGGGCTCACAATCGCCCTAGAACCAAGGCTAGCCTATTGACCAGACATAAGCTGAAGGGAGGAATGGGTCTGCCCGACTTTAAATAATATTACGTTGCAGCCCATATCACAAGGATATTGGACTGGCACTGTCACGGTTCACTTAAGGATTGGGTCTCATTGGAAAATGAGCTTAGCCCCATCCCCCTTCGATTCTCGCCCTGGATCCCTTGGGCCAGTTAACCCATGCCCCTTAAAGCTCATCCTTTTACTGGTGCCACTCTGGCAATTTTTCATAGATTAGTCAAAGACACCAAGATCTCCACTGCACTGAGCCCCTTCACACCGTTACAAAATAATCCTGATTTCACACCAGGGATTGGCAACCCACACCTCTACTCTCATACTGCTTCCAGGACCCTGTTGGCCATAGATTGTTTCCATAATGCGGTCTTCAAAGACCTTAGGGTTTTAAAATCTGACAACAATGTCCCCAACATGCAGCTTTGGTCTTATTTTCAAGTAAGGAGCTACCTTAATAATCAGGCGAACAGACATTACCACAACAGACATCTCACAGACCTAGAGTCTGTGTGCCTGACGGGCGAACCCATACACAAGGCAATCTCACTTGCCTATACTTGGATGGGAGACCGTCAGGTTTCTGGAGAGGACAGATTCAGAGAGAGCTGGTCTACGACCTTGAACAGACAGATCACTGCTAAACAATGGTCTAAAGTGTGTTTCTTCGCTCAGCTTTCAAATTATTAACACATTGGTACATGACCCCGGCAAAACTGCAGGCCTGGTTCCACAAAGGATTGGAAACTCTTTCCCACATTTGGTGGCAGTGCCCTCTCATCGCGCCCTTTTGGGATGAAGTCAAGGGGGTAACGCTACAAATCACAGACACGGAGCTGAAATTGGACGCGGCTTGCTGTCTCCTCCATATTTCTGATTTCTCCTTCCGCAGATACAAGAACACGCTAACCAAACACTTGCTGAATGCGGCAAAATCACTCATTCCACTTTTCTGGAAGTCCACCAAGGTACCTTCTGTAAAGGATTGGCTGCACAGAGTTTCTGATATTTACTATATGGAGGAGGCGATAGCTCAGTCCAGTGACAATGTTGATCTCTTCCATGATACACGGAAACCCTGGTTCCTCTTAAAATTTTCGAAGGCATATACATTCTTGGTTGATTGAAGCCTGGAACACCAAGACTTTTCATCCTATGTTGTGCTTCTCTGTTAATTGCTATATTACAATGTGGTAGCCTCTGTCCCACGAACCATCTCCGGATGCAAGAGCTATTATAGCTTCAAACTACTTGACTTCACTTTCAATAGGCTGGGCATAGTTAACGCATGAATACCCGACCTTCCCCCCTCCCCTCCTCTCCCTCTCTTTTCTATTCTTTTCCTCTCTCTATTTTCTGCTCTACACTACCATTGTTGCCGACAATAGATCTGATGTCATGTTGCACTGTACGATATGTATGTGGTCATACAGGTTCATATCACAGTGCATCTAAACTTGTATATTTTCTCTTGTTCAATGCTGTTGTTCATTGTTGGTTTATACCAAGCAATTTACATTCTAATGTGCCTTATTTCTTACTTAAATGTTACTGACTCAGGGAACTGCGTTTCCCTAATTGCACTGCCCATGTATTTCCGCTTTCAATTAACTTGATGTTAAAAAAAAAAATGAAAAAAAAATACATTTATCTTGGTCTCATCAGACCACAGGACATGGTTTCAGTAATCCATGTCCTTAGTCTGCTTGTCTTTAGCAAACTATTTGTAGGCTTTGTGCATCATCTTTAGAAGAGGCTTCATTCTGGGACAACAGCCATGCAGGCCAATTTGATGCAGTGTGCGGAATATGGTCTGAGCACTGACAGGCTGCGCTCCCCCATACATCTGTTTCCCAAAGACAACCCTCTGGATAGGACGCTAAGCACGTGCACTCAACTTCTTTGGTTCGACCATGGCGACACCTGTTCTAAGTGAAACCTGTCCTGTTAAAAACTGTATGGTCTTGGCCACCATGCTGCAGCTCAGGTTCAGGATTTTGTCAATATTCTTATAGCCTAGGCCATCTTTATGTAAAGCAACAATTATTTTTTTTTAGATCCCCAGAGAGTTCTTTGCCATGAGGTGCCATGTTGAACTTCCAGCGACCAGTATGAGAACGTGAGAGCGATAACACCAAATTTAACACACCTGCTCCCTTGTAATACTAACGAGTATCATGATACAGGGGAGGGAAAGTGACTAATTGGGGCCGATTTGGAAATTTTTACTTAGGGGTGTACTCACTTTTGTTGCCAGAAGACATTAATGGCTGTGTATTGAGTTATTTTTAGGGGACAGCAAATTTACAAGGTTATACAAGCCGCTAGGGTTGCACTGATACTAGTATAGTTGAATACTGAGTATTTGCCCGAGTACTTGTACTTGGGAAAATGCTCCCAATGCCTGACCCGATACCTTTTGTATGAAGAGGTGGCTCCCAGAAGTCAGTGGGCAGAGTGGAGAGAGTCCTCAGGTGGCAGCAGTGGAAGATAAGCTTGCACTTGCAACAGTCATAATCTGTGACATGGGCCGTCACATTCGTTAATGTTAGTGACAGCCCCGGTCTCTTCTGAGATTGAACAGCGGGACGCCCATCTCGGCCCTAAACAAGCCAGCAGTCACAAGACAGCAGTGGACATCTTGTTACACCCAGCCCATATAGTTCACCAACTTTATGGGCTAGGTGTAACAAGATGTTTGCTGCTGCCTTCAAACTGCTGGCTTACTGAGGCAGAGTGCAGGGTGTATCAAGATGGGCGTCACAGCACTTGTATACTTGAGAAAGTTGACTGTTATTGATTCCCTCTTATACGTTCATTGCCACTGCCTGCCCATCAGTTGCACCTATCATTGCCCATACGTGCCACCTATCAGAGCTAGCATATGAGTGCCCATCAGTCAATGCTACCTATAAGTACTGCATATCAGTGCGACCAAGAGAGTCCATCAGTGCTACTGTCACATGACATTTTAAAAAAGTATCAGTAATCTGTATCGGTGTGTACTTGGGGAACAAAAAGTATTGGTACTTGTACTCTGTCTTAAAAAACTGTGGTATCGGTGAAACCCTACAGGCTGTACACTCACTGCTTTACATTGTAGTAAAGTGTAATTTCTTCAGTGTTGTCACATGAAAAGATCTAATAAAATATTTTTAAAAATGTGAGGGGTGTATTCACTTTTGTGAGATACTGTACACACACACACACACACGGACTAGACAAAAAGTTTTGTTTTGTAGCAGTCTGCACCAACCTTCATCATCACTGTCTGAATACTGATCGTCATGAGCATCTCCATTTTCTTGGACTTTTTCCAACAGCTGCTGCAGCTTCTTTTCATAAACACTTCTAGTATTGGCTAAAAACAGAAAATGCAACAGTAAAATAAAGGCATAATATCCAATATAAGGCTTTAAACCCCCAATATTAGCATTTAATACCAGAGCAACCACTATGTAGGAGAGAATACTTAATCTATGCCTCACATAAAATACATTAAACATTTTTAGTTTAACAAGAAGAGTTAAACACAAGTTACTCGGTTTGCAAAAACAGAAAAATTTACTCTTCAGCATTATAAACCTTCCCTTTTTTTTAGGGAAACAGTAATTGGTTAACAACTCACAGTTCTGCAGGAAGTAAATTAGGTCTTGAAAGCTTATGCTAACAATTCCTACAAATGTCCCAACTTATGCCGATTACTTAGCTCTCTGTATAAAAGCAACGTTGAAACGGAATGTTACTACACCCTTTCTTTTTTTTTACAAATAACATGTTTTATTTGAAAGAGTTAAGGCATACAGAGTATATACAGTGACACAGCTTGTACAGGTAATGCAATTATAACAAGAGGATCCAGGTGGACAGTGCATACAACCGATTTGTTACAGTCAGTATCACAGCATGTAGGCTCATATAGTAATAGCTGGAACATGTAAGGTCACATCACTGGGCCAACTACTAGGGAAGCTCGGTGGTCCATCCCAACAGAAGTAAAACATATGAAACCAAATTTTAAAAATAAAATTAAAATAAAATGAAAAATAATGCTAAAAGGATCATTCAGGCAGCTCATTACATGTTGCGGCATTTCCTAACCAAGTGTCCCAATTTTTTCCATATTTGGCTGGGCAGCCCCTATGGACATAAATCTCCTTTTTATATGGCAAGACATTATTAATTGCAGAGACCCATTCTTAAAGTGACGGTGGTGCAGCCTGAAGCCATTTCCTCGCTATAAGTAACCTGGCTACAAAGAGTGATTATTGGAAGAATATTTTGTGATATTTATCCGAATCTGGAAACATCCCCAGTAAGCATTGCTTGGGGCATAGCGTCGGGGGAGACCCCATCTCATCGTGAATAAATTTCACTATATGCAAACAATAGTCCTGTATTACCGGGCATGACCAAAGTTGGTGGAAAAAGGTACAGGAAGGACTATGACATCTAGGGCACAGTGGGTTATATTCAAGTTTGTATTTGGGAAGTATCACTGAATTGAGCCCGAAGAGCGTGGCGGAGCTGGAGGTAGCGAAAGTGCATGGAGTTAGGGAGGTTAAATTTGTCTTTAAGTTGCTGGAACGATTTCAGAACTGTGATATGATAAACGTCCGACAGATATCTTACCCCCTGAGTAATCCAAAGGACCTGGTCAGGCACGGTTAGCAACCAACTTAGGCCAGGGTTACCCCAAAGGGGTGTATGAAAGTGAGTGGGTGACGTTTGCAATGTGCACCTCACCACTTCCCAGATTTTACAATGGTGGTAGAGTAGTCCTTTACGACTTCCCATCGCCCAGGCACCGGCCATGTCCTTAAAAAGAACCTGGAATGGGTGAGTGAGCCCAGGAGCGTGAGGGGAGCATATCAATGTCAGGTATCGGTCTTTGTTGTGCTTGTCCAAATAGAAGAAGTGGCACAGTTGCGCCACCAAGTAATATAAATTGAAATCAGGTAACGCTACCCTTGCCAACTCTGTGGGCAAGTAGACTTACATGTGCCAAAAGAACACATTTAGGGAGGAGAATCATTGTTTACACGACCCATCACTCCCAGAGGTAAGCCCACATCTGTGTTTCAGATTTCAGAACTGCTATCAGGGGTTCCATGTTGGACCTAACAAAATCTTCAGGTGAGCGAGTGATTTGGATTCCAAGGGAGTGGGGATGAGGCCTGAAGTGCTGTGGGGACACTCACATCTATGGGAAGGATCTGGGATTTATCCCAATTGATCCTCAAGCCGGAATAATGATTAAAAGTTTGGATAACCTTAAGGGCAGTCTGTAATGATTGGCCAGCATCAGCCAAGTACAAAAACATATCGTCAGCATATAGACTGCCCGTTTCCACCAGCTCACCACGGCAGAAGCCCTGGATCCCAGGATGAGTTCTAAAGGAAGAGGCAAGGGGGGTTCTACAGCTAAAGCGTACAATAATAGGGATGGGGCACCCCTGCTTTGTGCCTCTGGAGAGGGGAAAAGGGGCAGAGATTCATCCATTGACCGAGATCCTGGAACACGGATTCTGATACAGGAGGCGGATCCACCTAATAAAGTTGAGTCCGAATCCAAATCTTGCCAAGCATTCCCAAAAATAATCCCACTCGATGGAGTCGAAAGCATTTGCGGCGTCGAGTGACACCACAACTCTGGAACCCATCTGGTCATGCCTAGCTTGTATGTTCATACGTTGTCTACGCAAATTATATGCCGTATTTTTAGCCGGCATGAATGCGGTTTAGTCCGGATAGATTATTGTAAGAATCACTTGGTTAAGGCATACCGCCAGGATCTTGGCCAAAATCTTAATATCTAGCTGAAGGAGAGATAGATATCGGGCGGTAGGATTCGAGAAGTTCCAAATTCTTATAAAGGTTTAGGTATACGTACAATATAGGCCTTATTCATAGAAGAGGGCAGGAAATCGGATTTAAATATGTGAGAAAATAGCTCATGGAGTCTGGGGACCAGGGTTTAAATTATAAGCCATATAAAATTAGAGAGGAAGACCATCAGACCTGGGCGCTTTGGATGCATTAAGCAGGGACATTGCCTTTGTTATGTCATCTGTAGTGATAGGGGCCTCTAATGTCTCAACCTGGGAATTCGTAAGGGTGGGTAACTCTATGCTAGCTAGAAGCGTAGCCACTTTTTCTCTGGGGTTTTCAGTGGCGGACAAGTACAATAATGAAATGGAGCGGAACTCTTCAGCAACCACGTCTGGGTCAGTAAGCAATGCTCCATCAGTGTTGCGGAGGGATACCACAGTGGGAGGCCTGTGGTCCAAGTGGGCCAAATAGGCCAAGAGCCGTCCCGCACGTTCTCCACATTCATATGTCCTCTGCCTACTGTAAAATATCTTCCTTTCCGCTTTTTCGAAATGGAGACCATTCAGCACCCGTGCCTGTAACTTTAGTATGTCTGCTGGGGAGGGACTACTAGTGAACAGATTGTCGGGTTGCTGACTCCATGTCAATCTCTACTGCATTTTTGGAAACACTCTTGTCCGCCCATCAAGGGGGAGAATTGCTGCTTTTTTCCTTTTTCAATTTTACTTATTTGTTATAATTCTACACGTAGTGTTTTTTTTACTCCCTTTGTCGATATATCACAATGTGTGTGACATTTGGACTGTTTTTAATTAAAACTTTACATTTTTACGCTATGGAGGAGCCTTTTTTTTCCCTTTTTCTTTTTTATTTCGTCTTTTTTGTGATTGAGAGCTACTGCTGTGCACTATCCAAGTGTGAAGTTCTAACCTGTGGACACAGATGCACCCTGGGAATCGCCCATACCTAGGACTACAAGCCTGGTGTTACCTGGACCAGACAATCGGTCTATGAAAGCTCGCAAGACCCCCCGCCATATGGTGAGGTGAGGGTCCATCTTATCCGGTAAGGGTACCCATCCATCTATATTTGTGCATAGTGTGGGGATTACCCCTTGAACCATATATCGCATTCAAGCTGATCCTAAAGGAAGACGTATGTGTCACTCCTATTAGATGTTGGGACTGCAATCCTCACACGTTTGGTGACCCTGATTTTTTCCACAGTGGACTTTTGTGCCATTAGATACTCTCACATCGCAGGACTTTGTCACAAGTCACATGATTTGTTTTTGTGTCATTTGCTGGTTCACATCTTGTCACTTACCTATATTAAGTCACTGTTTTTGTCACTTACCTATAGTGGTTGCCTTCGTATCACCTGCCCGGACTAAAGGGTTTGAATACCCAAGAGTCTCAAGGACATACATAGGGACCACCCAAAGGTCAATATATTATCGTTTTTGAGAGTGAATGTTTCACCTTTAAATTTCTTTTGATTTGTATGGTTTGAATTACTTACTTCTCATACCACATGGGGATACCCTGCAGGGGATTCCTGTATTAGCGCTACACTTTTCACTCATCTGCCTGTCTAATCACCTGGGAAGAGGTCTTTCGATATTTAGATATGCGCTGGGATAGGACCATGCGAGCATGAGATTTAAAAGGATCCCAAACCACCTTGAATGGTGTAGTATCCTTATTGGCCTGGAAAAATAAATCCCATTCGGTGCCAGCCCCCTCCAAGTCAGGGACAACTGTCAGCCAAAAGGGATTGAGTTTCCAAGCATAGGACGTAGGAGGGGAATCAATCCGGAGCTCAATCAAATAGGAAGCATGGTCGGAAAGAACACGTGGGTTAAAACCCATGTTGCCTAGAATGGGAAGGAGGGCATGGGAGGGGCTGTCAAGGGGCATCAATGACAACCTGTCTAGGTCTCGGTTTTACAACATTATTAAAATCCTCTAGCCAGACAGTAGGCAATTGGGACAAACGCCAGTCCTTCAGTCAGTACATCAAATTGGAAGGGGGGCCCCAGAGGCGATTAAGTTTGCATGTGCCGCGCTATATAAGTTTTCATTTATTCATTCAGAGATAGCCATTATCAGGAGTTCAAGACCATTGACTTTGGCGTGTAAAAATAAAAACCTACCCTGGGGGTCAAACCTAAGCATAAGTAACACAAATTGCGTATTCTTGGACACTGGTATAGCAACACCCCTGAAATTTGCAGTGTGTGGAGCCCGATATACCCACCCCACCCATTTTTTTTTTTTTTTTTAAGGGACAACATGAGTCTCCACCAGCACCATAACCTCTGCCCGTTGGGCCTTAAGATATTTGAGGACAGATTTTTGTTTTGGCCTGGCTCCAACACCCCACACATTCCAGGTAATAAACTTTACGTTGGCATGTGGCTACGTTACGTTAGCCACATGCAGATATCAATGTCCTGGATGATCAGAGCCCGCGCGCAGCCATCCAGCACCACCCCAAAGATGGGAGGGCCCACAACATTACCCACAGGGTCCATAGCAGCCGGGACAGGAGACCACAATACATTCGAATGGACGCTTAGCAATACATCATTACACAGTGCCCCACCACAGCATATGTCACTCATAACATCAGGTAAACAGCTATATACTCTACTCTTCTGCACACCATAGAAAAATTTGATAGCAACCCAACAACAAAAACTTATAAACAAAGTAAACTAGAACACAGGGTGAAAAATAAATCACCGCTCTAGAATACTAATCAGAAAGTCTCCTCACCTGATCCAAAGCCATGGATGCTGGCAATGCATAGAATGATGCAAAATGAAGGAAAAACATTCTGGACAGCCACACTCCAAAAATAAATTGCTTTTATTGTAAAATAAAAACACACAAAAAGCATGCCACAGCAGCTGCTAAGTACACCATACCGAGCCCAGGGAAAACAAGCAGCAGTTTGAGGAATGAGACCCCCAGTCTTGGAACACCAGGATAACATATAAGGGGGGACAACAGGATAAGAGGATGCAAGTCCATGTCCCGGGCGTTATAACGGACAGCAGCTCACCATAGTAAAACAGAAGTTAAGGGCTGAAGTTCAACCACTCCATCATGGAATACAGGCAGGGCAAAGGGAGAGGAACGAATGGGGAGCAGACGAGGGTATTGCACAAGTTGGATCAAGTAATAGGGAGATGGGAGAGGAAAAAAATCCGGCCAGAGCATGGCAAGGGGATCCACCTAAGGGGGAGAAAGCAGTATACAGGGAGCCCTGAACAAGGGGTGTAAAAAAACAGTACCTTTAAGGTGATGCAGTTCAGAGCTCCATAAAACGAACAAGGGAGAGAGGCATCCCCCTCGTTGCATGCTTAGGTGATAGAATGGTGCTTTTAGCTGCGGATTTTCAAGTTATCTACCGCAGCTAAAAGCACACAATGCTTTCCTATGGCCCCATTCACATACTGCGTTTAGCTGCGGTTTCTTGCATGCGGTTTGGTGCAGATAGAAAAAATTGACTGCGTCCAGGAACGATTCCCGGCATGGGTTCACCCTCCAAGAGCATACCAGTCTCTTGGGTCTGGTATGGATTTAAAAAGGGAAAAGCCATACCAGACCCTTATCCGAGCATGCAGCCCGGCCGGTCAGAAAAGGGGGTGGGAACGACCCAAGAGCCTGGTATGCTCTTGGAGGGGGAACCCATGCAGGTTTTTTATTTAAAATTTGGAGTGGAGTGGATTTTCCACTCACGATTCATACCAAGCAGTGCCTGGTATTGGGGGGGGGGGGGGGATTACAAGTCGAATCCCCATTCAATATTGTGCCGCAGCTAAAAACGCAACCGCATGTAAACGCAGCTAATCGCACTGTAAAAAAACAGCCGATCGCTGTGCCTGGAGTCTTGAATTTCACAGAAAATAAACATGCTTTTAACTGTGGCGGGTATATAATCTTTGCTTGCTCATCACTATTAGGTTTTCCTTGGCATTGTCCACATCACTTCCTGACGGTTAGGTACAGGTTTTCTCCCACAGCGCTTTCACTCTGTTATAGGCTCTCACAGTCTTCTATGACCTTCGGGCTATAGTCTCTCTGCCCATGTAGCAGGTTTATTTATACATACACTTCCACAGAAGTTTCTTCCACAGAAATTGTCGCGTCAACATCTGGAGAAGAGAAGAAGAAGACGACGTCACAGAAGAGGGGACTGGCCGCCGCTAGTAATTGAGCTAACACACGAAGATATCGGCGGCGAGTCCTGAAGAAGACACCGGAGAGCGGAGAAGACCCCCGGGCTGGGACGGTCATAATAATGGGGGATTTTAACTTCCCAGAAATTCACTGGAGTAATAGCACTGCTGGGACAGTTAAAGGGCAAAAATTTTAAAACCTATTGCAGGACAATTTTATGGTCCAGTTTATTGAAGCCCCAACTAGAAATGATTGACCTGGTAATCTCAAACCATGCAGAGCTTTTTACTAATGTTCAGATAAAGGAACACCTGGGTAGCAGTGATCATAACATGATTTCATTTGATGTTAGTGTAGTGATCTCAAAGTATAGTGTAGTCCGGTTAGATAATTGATATTTAGATGTTCGTATGATGACTATAAATTTGTTGTTCCGCAACAACACACCAGGCTCTCCAGAGAATTTTATTTAACTTCCAATAATGAACAAAGTCCAAAGTCCACAGACGATACAAAGACCAACAGATCATATAATTCAAATCTCTTCATAGACCTGTGCCATATTCATACAAAGAATGTATAGGGAATATATTCTGATCCCTTCCAGACCTGTGCCATATTCATACAGAGAATATTCTCAGTGACAAGACTGACTGAACGCCAGCTTGAATGTTCTCAAATACTGGTCTCACACTGGAGGGAGGGGTTCTTCCAGGTCAAGCAAATGTTTCCCTGAATGAATACTCCCTCAAGTCTAACTACAATCAATAAATACTTCCTAACGTATGTGAACAATATAACCTTTGAGGTTAACGGGCCATACCTCACACACATATGTAGGTATTGTGCCATCCATATAACAGTATATAATAGAATATCTACACATATATATATTAATATTACAACATATACCCCCACTTGAGTCGGTTCTAACTACTAGAACAGATCCATAAATCAAGCAACAAACATCATTATGGTTTGAGGTACTGGTTACATCTCTCTTCACCAACCTCTAAAATATCCCCATGAAACAGTTATTAGATAATATAACTTTAGACCATGACTGGAAAAGGGTTTGGTAAACATCCGTGGCCCGTATAGCTCTTAGGCCTCATTTCAAAGATTGCTATTTTCTTTTTTGTAAATCACATCACGATCTTGAATATTGTGCGAAAACATGCTGATGTCACCGTCCATCCTGACTTAATCACATCTCTCACCATCTCACTAAAAGTAAAGCTTGGTATGTTTTGGGAGGTCCAATCCACAAAAGTCCAGGATGCTCTCATCTCCAGGCTCAAAGTTTTCATTTTTAAAAATGCTTTTACACAAACACCAGCAAATCCTGAAATTCTACTTCCATCTTTATAGTAAGAAGAACCATAAATGTATCAGCAGTCGCTTTCAAGGTCAAAAAGGTTTGGATATGGCAGTAAAAATTCTGTGCTGCAAACCATTTCCTTGCACTTGACACCTTCAATCATTAATCTATCAATCAGGACACTTGGTTCCTTTAACATCAAACCCTCAATATTCTGAATTTGTTGATTGCCAGCAACAATTTGTTTTCGTAATGTGCTGTAGGCCAACCCCTCATTGCCTTTAATAGAGCCGTTACTTGCATCATTCAGTCCATAATTCCACCAGAATGGTGCACCAACATATATATATACCCCCATGCGATGGTTTTAGATATCAGCTTGACATCAGTGTTTATCAGATCTTCTGTCCAGACAAGGTGGCAGTGGAAATTCTTGCCAGTATTTCTTATGAAAGATAGAAAGGTCTTTTTCATCCATATGTGTCACAGCCTTCAGCATATTATTAACAACCGATTTAACAATTTTTCAATAACTAGAGTGATGAATTTCACTCACGCTCTTATGAATTTAGAAAAACCACCCAACCTACTATAATTTATGCTATGCTAAGCCATTGTGCAGCATCACCTCAGATGTCAAATCTATTGATATCAATATGCATTATGTCATATGTACAGAGGTTATAAAACTATTTTAGGTTTAAATGCTTCACTCTGGTTTTATGATGAAGTTCAAGAAATAAAACATAATATAAATGCAAAATATATCAGGGAAAGGGAGAAAATTAAAAAAAAATAGGACGTCGGGGAAGTCCATTAAAAAAAAAAAAAAAAAGGAAATTTGAATGTAAAAAAAAAAAAAAAAAAAGTCCATTGCTTGATGAATATTGAGTGTGTCCATGATATATTGTCCATTCGGTGTTTCTTCCCCACTAGCCAGCAATTTCTCCTGAACGAGTATCTCCAGCAATATACCTGAAAGACAAAAAACTCTCCCGACAAAAACTCATTAGCAAAGTCCTTACACATTGTTTGAAGTTAAAACAAAAGTACTATTTACATGTTTACAGTTTGAAGCCAATTCACATTATTAGTGTCCATGTGAGAAGTAAAGTCCATAAAACCATGAATCCACAGCAAGACCCAGCAGAAAAAGCGATTCCAGAACGGAAGTGCAGAAATAACACCAAATGATATCCTCCACCAGTGAAAGATGTACTCTCACCTCACTGCTTTGACCCGTACGGATCTCAAAGCATTCTCTGTGTAATCAAAAACTCAGCTGACAGCCTCCATAGGAAACGGATGGATGAGATTAGCACCATGGTTCCGGACCCAATGTTATTCCAACAATCATACCACCATATAGGAAAGAAAGGGAAAATCTAGTGCTCTCCGGTTAAATAGCTTTTAATTAAAAACAATAAACAGTTTGCACTCACATGTAAGGACACTATGAGCCGAGTGTCAGCGTAGCAGCATGTAACGGCGTGTATACCGTGTCACCCACGATCATTGCAGATTGCAGAAGGACGGTCCGGTATACACGCCGTTACATGCTGCTACGCTGACACTCGGCTCAGAGTGTCCTTACATGTGAGTGCAAACTGTTTATTGTTTTTAATTAAAAGCTATTCAACCGGAGAGCACTAGATTTTCCCTTTCTTTCCTATATTCTTTCCAGTAATATTGTCCTCAGCGGCTGAATACAGATCTGTTTAATTCTAATCCAAAGACTATTTCCTATATAATTTTGCAAAACTCGAAGTCAGATGGGTTGAGACTTTACATATCTCTGACCTGCTGCAAGTCACAAAACCATTTTAAAAATCTGTTTAAATCATGGCAGGGAACCATTCCTATTTCTTTAAGAATTGCATCTAGTTCTTTTGGTTTCAAATGCTTAATTTTAAGCTGAACTTCACCTGTATTATTATTATAGTTATAAACTGTGGTGGTCACAGTGGGTGCGACTTGCAATGAATTATCAGATTTAATATGAGGTTGTTTCATTTGATAGAAAGTTTGTGTTTGTATTTTGCTGCAGATTGCTGAATCCAAGATTTAATGCACATCTGCATTCCTGAGATCTCTTCTCTAATTCCATAATTCTTAATTTTAATCTCTTTTTCCTCTGATAATTCATCACAATGTTTAGATTTCTCAAGCAAAGTTCCACCAATGGTAACTGCATGCAATTTTAAATTTACTGTCTCAGTTTCTGATTGGTTTTGTAACCTCCGACAAACCCTTTGGCTATTATCAACTGCACTCTGTAACTGCGCAACTTTCTCAACTTTATCAAAGAACTTTCCATTTTTAAACAGCAAGATAACAAGCCCTGCACAATACAACCTTTTCTTTTACTTTTAGAAATGTTGCTATCAAAAACACTTTTTGTTAAAAATTCCTTCATTATAGTCCATGTCTGCTTACATTTTTCTGGAATTTCATAAGGACCGCCATGACGCTTAATACATTTTAATACCCATCTGTTAACTTTATCAGAACTGACACTAGCTTCACACTGAGTAAGCATTTTGACTATATTAATAATAATAAAAAATACAATTAAAAAAAAAGGAAATATTTTACTCACCGCATTTGCCAGTTCTGGTCTTCTGGTACGCGACTTTTCTTTCTTCAGTTTCCTGTCTCCAGAGCATAATTCTGGGGTTCCAAACTTGTTTAATCTTGTATATCAGACTCTCTTATGTCACAACCAGACATTAGAGTCACAGCACAGGTCTTGGGACTCCATCAGGCTTCTGTCTACCTCACAGGATTTTTGTCATCACCGACTTCTATTACTAAGTCCTTAAAATGCGCTTCTGGTCGCTTGAACGGCACCAATGTAGTGATATAGATGTATAATGTCCAGTCCGGATTAAATAATTGATATTTAGATGTTAGTATGAGGACTATAAAATTTGTTCAACAATACACCAGGCTCTCCAGAGAATGCATTTTATTTAACTTCCAATAACGAACAAAGTCCAAAATCCAACAGAGCATACAATTCAAATCTCTTCATAGACCTGTGCCACTGTCATACAGAGAATACATGGGGAACATATTCTGATCACTTCCAGACCTGTGCCATATCCATACAGAGAATATTCTCAGTGACAAGACTGACTGTATGCCAGCTTGAATGTCTCAAATACTGGTCTCACACTGGAGGGAAGGGTTCTTCAGGTCAACCAAATGTTTCCCCGAATGAATACCCCCTCAAGTCTAATTACCATCAATAAATACTTCCTAACATATGCAAACAATATAACCTTTGAGGTTAACGGGCCATACCTCACACACACACCTAGGTAGTCTTGGACAAGATTAACACATATAAGGGTCTTCAGTTGTCCCTTTGTTGGCCACTAACCCCTTTGGTCAGCAAACACCCTTTGATGTGTAATCTTGAATGCCTGTATGCAATATATATACATATATATATATATATACATATATATATATATATATATATATATATATATATATATATATATATATATATATATAGTGCCATCCATATTACACAATGTATATATACACAATATCTACACATATAAATATTACAACAGTTAGGTGCAAGCAAGAAATACATACAGGAAAGATAAAAACACTTAATTTCAAGAGAGTAAATTTTCCAAGGATGAGGGCTGCTCTCCAGGACTTAGACTGGGAGGGAAGTGTAAACAATGTAAAGAGCAGGAAGGATTTTGTGGCCCCTACCACTGGTAAAACTTATTCCATCAAAAATCTTATCACCTGTAACACCATTGGTGTAGTGTATGTACTTGAATGCGACTGTGGCCTTTAGTATATAGGGAGGACCTCTAGATCTCTCAGTGTTTGTATTGATGAGCATGTCAATATTATTATTATTAAGGGTCTGAGGACCCATAATGTTCCTAAACATTTTAGATACTTTCATAAAAGGGACCCTAAATGTCTTAAATTTTGGGGACTGGAAAGAGTGAAGCCCTAGGGGATTTCCTGTTTCCGGGGGAGGTACCTGAGGTATGGAGGAGTGAGCGTGCACGCTAAGGGGATCTAGCGGAGCTTGTGGTGTGTGTGCCTAGGAGAGCGGCAGATCTCATCCCTCTGGCCGTCTGCCCCTAAATCCCCCCCCCCCAGACGGAGTGTGGCGTGCGGCGTGTTGCCGCCGATGTCGCGGCGAGGACGGAGCGCAGCAAAAAGGAACAGAGGAACGAATATTCAGCCCGGCCAGCCCGCTCATTCATATATCACAAGATACATGACGGTGACACGGGGAGAGCTTCAGCCTGCACCGACGGACCCAGGAGAGCGGGGAGATCGGGGAGAGATAGGGAGACACTCCCTCATAGAGCACAGCCTACCAGCCCCTGCAATAACCGGCTCCACACAAGGCATAGACTGTCCAGGGAAAGGGGGAGCAGAGAAAACACAGCAGCTGATTGGGATCGTGAAGGGCTGCGCTAAGGAAAGACAGCAGGTGAGCACAGGGGTGAATGGAGATGGAGATGTGGAGGCTGATTTAAAGTTGAATAGCAGGATTGAATCATTGACAGATGTGCCTTTATCTGACTTTCCACCACCAGTAGTACTGTATAAAACCTGCACACATCCCTTCTCACTAGATAAGACTGTCCCCCACCAGGTCACTCTATCTTGGGGTGAAATGACTTATGCTCACACCAATCAGATTGACCAGACTGATCAACCTGAATTAAATCAGATAATGAACCCACAACACATGTTACCAGCGTTGGGGGAGCAAGGGTTGGATAAACAAGCCACCCAAATGAACAGCATAGAGGCTCAACTACAAGAACCCCCCCCCAGACATGACGCAGCTTATGCGGCTGATTCAAGCTCTTCCAACTAAAGAAGACATACAAACAATCTTACTAAATGTCACAGGTGTAATTAGAGCTGAGATTAAGGAAGTACGCTCCAAAGTGGGGGAAATTGATCAGAAAGTGGAGGGCCTGGAAAAACTACAAAACACCACAGCAACCAGACTTTCTATGTTAGAAGACAAACTAATATCCCAACAGCAGCATATAATTAGATTGCAACTACAAGCTGAGGAGGCTGAAAATAGAAGCAGGAGAAATAATCTTCGCATTAAAGGTGTCCCTGAGGGCCTTGAGTTAAGAAAAGTGACCACCACTATTTTTAACAATATTCTGAAGAGAGACCCGGACACACCGCTTGAGTTGGATCGAGTACATAAAGTCCCCACAACACCTCGGCAAGACTTAAATAACCAAGACCACCCCCAAGATGTGCTGTGTAGGGTCCATCACTACAGAATGAAGGAGGAAATACTGAGGGCAGCATGGGGTGAGGGCTCAAGAGGTGCATGGGAGGGCGCATACATACAGATTTTCCCTGATCTGTGTTGGCAAACGAAACTTAGACGGCGCATGTTAAAACCTTTATTGGATCATATTCGCAACAATGGAGCTACGTACCGATGGAGGTTTCCTCTAGCTTTAAACGTGAAAAGAGAAGGAAGATCTTTTTATCTGAGGGATCCCTCACAACTCCCAGCATTTTTCGAGTTCTTGGGCTCAGAGTCAATAACAACTCCTAATTGGCTGGATATATCCATAGTGGAAAGACCCTGAAAGTCTTTTTTTTTTTTACAGAAATCTTATAAATACAGAGAGGGCCACCATAGCAATGGTGATACAACCATCAAAAGCAGGGGAACCATCCAGAGTGACCCTGCCTGATTTATTTATTTATTTTGGTGAACGTATTGGTGGGATCTCCCTCCTTTTTTGCCTCCCTGAGTAACGATGGACATTGTCATTAAGTGAAAGGCAGGGCTTTGGTTTGGATAGGTTCGATGGCTTGCTATGTTGTGTGTTTTTTTTTTTTTCTGTGTGATTTAGATATAGACGGGCAGTGTGCCCTAGAGAATATGGTTATTCATGTAGGGTTATGAAGCCCCTGTTTGACCTTTTTTGTCTTTATATACTTTATTTTTTTTTATTTTCTCTTTTTCTTTTCCCCTTGTGTGTAGTCAACCTCCCTTATAGGTATCTCCCGTGGGTGGATGGAGGGGAGGGGGGTAAGGTTAAGTGGGGGGGGGGGGGGAGAGTTTTTTTTTGCACACACACACACTATTCAAGTAAACACACGGAGCAAGACACAGTAGTAACCATCACTTACTCATATATGCACATACATACACACATGTACACATACATACACACATGTACACGCAATCAATAACTTTTTTTTGAGTTTATAGAACACTCACTCCTTTAGGAGGGACACTTAGGACACAGGTCACACAAACATTTTTTTTTCTTTTCTTCTTCTCCCGTGGATTTGTGTGGGGGGAGTCAGATAAGGGCGGATAAGGGTGGTATTGGGGCAAGATTGAAGTGAGTTTGGGGAGGGCTGGGGGGGGGGGGGGAGAGGGAAGCAGGGAGTCTGGGGGCGAGGGAGAACCTGGAGGGAGGTGGGTCGACACTAGGGGCCATGATCTGAGAGGAGACCGAAGGGGAGTATATGACAGCTTAGGTTGGGAAGCAGGAACCGCTTTCATGATTATTATCATAATTTATTTTAAGTGTCTTAGACTATTATGGAAGACCGCATATTTTGCAAAAATAGAGGCTTCCCCGAGCTTATAGGGCAAGATCTACCTGGTTTATAGGGGTATTTGGAAATCCCAAGTAAGGCTTTGGGGAGGGAGTACCCTCTTGTAATTAATTGTTTTTTTTTTATTAATTGATAAACATAAATGTTATAAAAGTGTGAAGGGGGTCTATGAAGGGTTAAAGGAGTAATGTCGAAGGTTGTATGTCTTGTCAAAGATAATAGAGGTCGACATAGAACACGGGTGGAATGAGTTGTATCTAATGAGGGAGTGGATTTGGTTTAACCGACAAATATGATGTGTAATGTTACAAAGGTGCGAAGGGGATTCATGAAGGGTGAAAGAAGTAATGCGGAATGTTGCATGCCTTGTCAAAATAACATAGGGCGACATAGAACACAAGCAAAAGGAGTTGTACTTAGGAAGGGCACGCAGAGGTGGAGGGGAACTTGGTCTCTCCGCGGCACTCCACGCTCCTGGGGGGGGGTGGGCGGATGGGAGCGGGGGAGTAGCAGAATAGAAGGGGTATGCACACCCATGCAGAAGCATGACTCCCTGCTGTATCTCTATACCTTACCCCCAAGGCGTCTCTCCTCCTATTGGAGGGAAGTCGGAGACGCCCGTGGGTTTTTTTTTTCTCTTCTTCCGGGGGGCCGTGTCCCCGGAAACACCACTACCGTGAGGGGGATATAGATCCAAAGGTTCTACGGTAGCGGGTGTATCTAATACTCGGGCTCTTGGACAGAGGACCTGAATCCGAGGTACGGGGTTTATAAAAAAAATTTTTTCTTCTCCTTCTGCTCCCCGCGGGGTCCTCCCCGAACCCTCCCCCATCTCCCAACAATTCTTTTTTCTTTTTTGCTTTTTTTCTCTTCTCTCTCCTCTCTTTAAACCGTACAAAGCCAAATTACTAAAATGGATAGAATTAATCTTACCACTTATAATATCAAAGGGCTAAATATCCCAGAAAAAAAGCCAAACTAAAAATGGAGTTAGGGAGACTAAAAGCACAAATAGTGTTTCTCCAAGAAACGCATTTTAGAAAAGATAAGGTACCTAAGATGAAGTGTCAAAGATTTCCAGTAGTATATGTGGGAGCTTCCCAGTCATCAAAAGCAAATGGGGTGGCTATACTGCTGGCTAAGAACATAAAGTGGAAAGAATCAAGAGTAACCATGGATGGGGGAGGGAAGTAGGGGGAGGGTGACCCTGAAGAGGGGGATAGGATAATCAAATAATCCAAGGGCACTCCCAGGCCGAGACGTGACTCTCCGCGATGCTTTTATACGTTTCCCCCATAGAGCGCCTCTCCTCCTGGTGGAGGAAGTCGGAGACGCTCAGGTGGTGGGGGTTCTCTTTTTTTTTTTTTTTTTTTTTTTTTCACACCAACCGTTGGAAAGGCCCTAGGAGCTGGGCCACCACGGAGGTGGGAGCCAAGAATACTCGGATACTTGAACGGAGGACCTGAATCCGAGCTACAGGGGGGGTGGGTTCTTTTTTTTTATTTTTTTTTTTTTTTTTTTCTCTCTCTCCTCCTCGTTCACCTTTTTGCCTTTATTTTGTAGGGCACTCTTTGAATCCGTCTCACCCCCTCCTCCGGTTCTCCTGAGACCAGCACGTATACCGGAAGCTATAGGAGAGAACAAGAGGGGAGTGAAGAGGAAGAGGCAGGATGGATAGATTAAACATTACCACTTATAATGTAAAAGGGTTAAATATCCCAGAAAAAAGATCAAAAATAATACTGGAATTAGGGAGACTAAAATCACAAATAGTGTTTTTGCAAGAAACACATTTTAGGAAAGACAAGATCCCAAAGATGAAGAGCCAAAAATTCCCAGTAGTATATATGGGGGCATCTCAGACCTCAAAGGCTAATGGAGTGGCAATCCTGCTAGCCAAAAATGTAACATGGAAGGAATCAAAAGTAGAAACTGACGAGGAAGGAAGATTCCTTATGGTAAAGGGGACATTAAACGAGCAAAAAGTTACCTTAGTAAACCTTTACCTCCCGAATGAAGACCCGGTCTCGGCTCTGGAAAAATTTGCGGAGACGGTGACCCGGAGTAGAGAGGGGGTCTTGATTCTGGGGGGAGATATGAATATGGTACTAGATCCTAGTCTTGACTCTTCCAAGGGATCCTATAATATATCTAACATAAAACTAAGAAAAGCAAGGGAAATACTACAAAACTTACAGCTAATAGACATATGGAGGACGTTACATACACATGAGAGAGACTACAGTTTCTACTCACCAAAATATAAAACATACACGAGGATCGACTACATATTTGTAGACCAAAGTATATTGCTGAATTTAAGAGAAACCTCAATGGGCTCATTCTCATTATCAGACCATGCCCCAGTTAGCGGTGTTATTGAATGGGGGACAGCAGGCCCGAGGGAATGGAATTGGAGGATCAATGAAACATTAAAGAGCCAGAGTATGAGGATAAGATAAAGCAAGAAATAGAAATGTTTTTTACATTAAATAAAGACGAAGATACATCACCATTATGTAACTGGGAGGCCCACAAATGTTATCTGAGAGGAATCCTCATTTCACTAGGAGCTCATAGAAAGAGAACTCTCAATGCTGAGTTGGATCGCCTGCTTGGGGAGATCCGAATATTAGAAAATCAACACAAGAGATCGCAAAAAATAAACACCGAAGAGAGACTAACGATCCTTCGAGATAAACTAAATCTGATACTTATGGATAAAGCTAAGGCTAAATTAAGTAGATGCAGAAGGGCATATTATGAATTTGGGAATAAACCAAGCAGGATGCTGGCGAAGGCATTGAGAGACACAAGATCGAAAAACCATATCGAAAAAATAAAAATACAAGGAGATAAATTGGTTAACTCATCGCAGTTAATCGCAAAAGCCTTTAGAGAATATTACGGCAAATTGTACCAACTGGAGAACAAATCTTCAGCAGTGAAGAATCCACTCAGAGAGAATAGAATAAAGGAGTATTTAAACGAATCAGGCATGCCCAGAATTCCAGAAGAAACTATAGCTAGTATGGAGGGGGCGATAACTCCAGATGGGGTTTCTTAAAAGCCACATTACAATATATTGGGCTGGGTAGAGGAATGCAAAATTGGATTGCAGGCCTCTACTCATGTCCGACAGCAAGGGTAAAGGTGAACGATGTAATGTCTGATCCCTTCATAATAAGAAATGGAACAAGACAAGGATGCCCACTCTCCCCCATTATCTTTATCCTTATTTTAGAACCTTTTTTGAGAACTATCCGGGCAAATAGAGATATAAGAGGACTCTTGGTTAAGGGAGCAGAGTATAAAGTCGCAGCATTTGCAGATGACCTATTATTCTCGCTAACGACTCCAGAATTATCCCTACCATCCCTATTGAAGGAGATAAAGGAATATGGAGAATTTTCTAATTTTAAGGTGAACTATAATAAATCGGAAGCAATGGGAATAGAAGTGAATAGACAGAAGCAGCAGCAATTAGCGGCAAATTTCCCCTTGTTCAGATGGACAGATTCCCATATACTTTACCTGGGAACAAAGATACCGAAAAATCTAAAAAGGATCTATGAGCTAAACTTTTGCGTACCCCTGGTAAGGCAGATTAAAGCAGACTTCCAACGATGGGATAAGGAAATCTTTACATGGTTCGGAAGAATTAACATTATAAAAATGAATGTGATGCCAAGATTACTATACATATTTCAGACCCTACCTGTAAAGATCCCCTGGGGTTTTTGAGGATCCCTGAGAGAGTTAAGAACTAGATTCGCTAAGTTTATCTGGGCAGGGAAAGCACCTAGAATACGGCGAGAGATTCTGATGTTGCCAAAGGAAAGAGGAGGAGTGGGACTTCCAGACCCAATGGGATATCATGATGCGCAGCTCCCATATGGCAAGGGTGGTGGAGTGGTGTACCCAACAGAAGGTAAAACCATGGATTTTTACACATGGAGCAAAAAATCACGAACATTCCTTTAGAGGGAATGGCATGGATTCAAGAGGCAGACATACCACAAGAAGTGAAAAAACACCCTACTATAGGAGCCACACTACAAGTTACTATAAAAAAAATATTTAAGAAAACGAAAATCTCAGAACATCCAAGTCCATTAATCCCGGTGCTGGGAAACCCTAGATTCCAACTAGGCCTCACAGATCTACACTTTAACAATCTTAGACGCGCGGGAATGAGTAGGCTAATACACTTTGAAGATGGGAATCAAAACCGGGGCGAATAGCAGTGGGGGAGAAAGGGAAGAGAGACCCTATAGTGGACTTAATCCACTGAGACGACTCAAACCAATTAAAAGCTGCTATTAGAGCAATGAATCAGAGCACTTGGCAAAGGGAACAACTAGAGACCTTTCAGGGTTTGAAATACGAGGAACTATGTCTGAAGGGTGACTCACTGAGACATGGTCTGTCTTCAATGTATACTCTCTTAGAAGAATCAATAGCCCCAAAAGAATTACCATTCATTCTAGCCTGGGAAAAAGAAATGGGGACTAAATTCTCAGAGATGCAGAGAAAAAAAAATCGTTAATTTTACACACAAAGCTTCTCTTGCTACTAGATATCAAGAGGGTGCTTATAAGATCCTGACTAGATGGTATAAAACCCCTGCAGCATTAAAAAGCTGATATTTCCCGAGGTATCAGACAGGTGCTGGCGGTGTGGAGAAGGAGAGGCACAATACCATGTTGCATGTATTTTGGGAGTGTCCAAAGCTGAGAGATTTTTGGAAAATGGTCACCGAAACGGTAAAAAAAATCACAGAGATAGATCTGGGAGATAATCCAGCTACCTATCTACTTTTGGACCTCCCAATCTCCATGGAAAAATTTAAAAATTCTCATTGCTTAGGCATTTGCTGACAGCGGCAAGGGCTTGCATTCCAATTTTGTGGAAAAGTACGCTCAGAGCGCCGACCAGACAGCAATGGTTAACTGGGCAGAGTAACAGAAATTCAGCAGATGGAGAACCTGACGATGGGAATAAGAGAACAAGAGGGGAAGTACAGCCAAGTGTGGACACCCTATATAAGATTCAGAGAGCGAGACCTTTGAAGAAGGAGGAGGATTAGAGGAGGTTTTTTTTTTTTTTTTTTTTTTTTTTTTTTTCTGGGGGGGGGGAAACCGGGGGGGGGGATAGCGACTTAAAAGGAAGGGTAGATATGGGGAATAGGAAGTGTATGATGCCATTGCTATATACAGTAGATATGATGGCAAAATCTGTGAGCCATGATGAGAAGCATAATGACCAATAAGAAAATGGTTAAAGAAAAATGTTAAAATGTAGTCATTTACTTTTTTGTTTGTATAAAGAAGAAATAAGAGTGGAAAATGTTATAAAATAAAGAATTATAAAAAAAAAAAAGAGTAACCATGGATGAAGAGGGACGATTTCTTATGGTCAAGGGGACAATTAATGATAAAAAGGTAACCCTAGTAAATATCTATCTCCCCAAGGACGACCTGGTCTCTAGGCTGGAAAAATTTGCAGAAACGATAATGCAGCATAGGGAGGGGACGTTAATTGTGGGAGGAGATATGAATATGGTCCTAGATCCAACAAAGGACTCCTCTAGGGGGGACTATAATATTTCCAACCGTAAACTAATAACGGCAAGGGGAATTTTACAAAGCTTACAGATAGTAGACAGCTGGAGGACTTTGCATCCACACGAGAGAGACTATAGCTTTTATTCATCAAAACATATACAAGAATCGACTATCTATTCCTTGACCAAAATGTATTGTTAAATTTAAGACAGACATCAATTGGTTCCTTCACACACTCAGATCATGCACCAGTAAATTGTACTATTGACTGGGGGACACCAGGCCCTAGGGAGTGGATCTGGAGGATGAACGAATCATTAATTAAGGATATAAATTACGAGAGCAAGATAGATCAGGAAATAGAGAGGTTCTTTGAAATTAATAAAAACGACGGGACTTCACCATTATGTAAATGGGAAACGCATAAGTGCTATGTAAGAGGGCTGCTTATCTCTCTTGGGGCGCATCGAAAGAGGGCCATCAGTGCAAAACTGGATCACCTGCTTGGGGAGATCCGAATAGTAGAAAATGAACATAAAATATCGCAATCAACAGATGTCGAAGAGAGACTAATGTCCCTCCGAGACAAATTAAATTTACTACTTACGGAACAAGCAAAGGCCAAATTGAGTAGATGCAGGAGAACATTTTATGAATTTGGGAACAAACCAAGCAGGATGCTGGCGAATGCACTGAGAGAGACAACGGCTAAAAAACATATTGAAAAAATAAAAAACGCAAGGAGATAGGTTGGTTAATTCATCACACTTAATAGCCGAAGCATTTAAAGCATATTATAGTGACTTATATCATCTAGAGCAGGGGTGGGCAACTTCGGCCCTCCAGCTGTGGTGAAACTACAAATCCCATCATGCCTCTGCTTTTAGAAGTCATGTCTGTGATTGTCAGGGTCCTGCAATGTCTCATGGGACTTGTAGTTTCACCACAGCTGGAGGGCCGAAGTTGCCCACCCCTGATCTAGAGAGTCAATCTACACCAATAAGAGGTCAGAATAGTGAAGAGAGAATAAAAAAATATCTCAGACTCAGGGATGCCCACAATTCCAGAAGAAGTTACAGTGAGCATGGAGGGGCCGATTACCGCAGTGGAACTTTTAGAAGCAATAAAGGAAATGAAGTCAGGTAAATCCCCCGGCCCAGATGGTTATACTCTATTATATTACAAAACTTTTTTTCAAAAACTGGCGCCTCAATTTTTAGAGGCCTTTAACTCATTAAAAGACGGCCACTCGATGCGCAGAGAAACATTAGAAGCACATATAGCGATCATCCCAAAGGAAGGTAAAGATCCCACCCTATGTCCTAGCTATCGACCGATTTCCCTACTTAACGTAGACTTAAATATTTTTGCCAAAATAATCGGCAATAGACTACTGCCCTATATAACATCTCTAATACACCCAGATCAGGTGGGCTTTACTCCGGGGCGTGAAGGGAGAGAGAACACACAGAGAGCTTGAGCACTATTTATATGTCACAACTCCATCAAAAGCCAAATGGTACTTATTTCAACCGACGCTGAAAAAGCGTTTGATAGAGTGGATTGGGGATTTTTGAGGAGAACTACATTACAACACATTGGATTAAGGGAAGGGATGCAGAACTGGATAACCAGTCTATACTCATGCCCTACGGCGAGGGTAAAGGTAAACGAGGCAATCTCGGATCCCTTCCCAATTCGGAATGGAACGAGACAAGGATGTCCCCTTTCCCCTATAATCTTTATCCTCACTCTGGAGCCGTTTTTGAGAACTATACGAGCTAATAGAGACATAAGAGGGTTTTGGTCTAAAGGAGTGGAATACAAAGTTGCTGCATTTGCAGACGACCTTCTGTTCTCAATAACGGCCCCAGAGTTGTCTTTACCAGCCCTTCTGAAGGAGATAAGGGACTATGGAATTGTATCTAATTTTAAAGTGAATTACAATAAATCAGAGGCGATGGGAGTAGAAGTAAATAGACAGATACAACATCAACTAGCCGCAAATTTCCCGTTCAAATGGACAGATTCCCATATATCATATTTGGGAACAAAAATACCAAGAAAATTAAATAGAATCTTTGACTTAAATTTTGCCCCCCTGGTTAGGCAGTTTAAAACTGACCTCCAACGATGGGATAAGGAAACCTTTACATGGTTTGGGAGAATCAATATTATAAAAATGAATCTTATGCCAAGACTGCTTTACTTATTGCAGACCCTACCTGTAAGGATCCCTCTGGGGTTTTTGAAGGACCTAAGAGCTAGATTTACCAGGTTTGTGTGGGCAGGAGAACCGGCGAGAATCCGTCGTGAGATTCTGTCCTTGCCAAAGAACAAGGGAGGAGTGGGTCTTCCTGACCCATTGGGGTACTATGGCGCAGCTCACCTAGCAAGAGTGGTCGAATGGTGCGAACACCAAAAGACCAAACCCTGGATTTTTATGGAACAAAATATTACGAAGATTCCGTTGGAGGGATTGGTGTGGATCCGAGAGATAGATATCCCTCAAGAGGTGAAACATCACCCCACAATAGGTGCTACATTACGAGTTACAAAAAGGAAGTTTAATAAGACGAAGCTGTCACAATATCCAAGTCCACTCATTCCAGTGCTGGGAAACCCGAGGTTTCAACTAGATCTTACAGACGTATGTTTCAACAACTTAAGACATGCAGGAAAGAGCAGGTTAATACATTTTGAAATCAACAACCAAAGGGCGAATAGTGGAGAATCGGAAGGTGACCCTATAAGTGGATTAGATCCACTGAGACGACTCCAGCTGAGAGCAGCAATCAGAGCATTGTCCCCACAAGGGAACTCATCTAGAGAGCTCTCAGGGTTTGAGAAAAGATGTTTGGAGGGCAACCCATTGAGACATGGCCTGTCCTTAATGTATAGTCTCTTGATAGATCTAGAAGATTTACCATACATACATACAAGCATGGGAAAGAGATTTGGGGATGAAATTCTCGGAGACTCAGAAAACAAAAAATCTTCACCTTTACACATAAGGCCTCGTTAGCCACCAGATATCAGGAAGGGGGCTATAAGACTCTAACCAGATGGTATAAAACTCCCTCCGTCCTAAAACGCTGTTTTCCAGAAGTATTAGATCGGTGTTGGCGGTGTGGAGACGGAGGGCACAATACTACATATTTTTTGGCAGTGCGTAAAAATAAAAGAATTTTGGGAAATGATCACGAGCACGGTAAAAGAAATTACAGAGGTAGAATTAGGAGTAAACCCCGCTACGTATCTACTATTAGATCTCCCAATCTCAACGGTAAAATTCAGAAACTCATTGCTTAGACATCTCCTAACAGCGGCAACGTCCTGTATTCCAATCTTATGGAAAAGCTCAGAGACGCATACTAAACAACAATGGTTAACCAGAGTTACGGACATTCAGCTGATGGAGAAGCCAACGATGGTAATACGAGAACAGGAGAAGTATAGACATATTTGGAACCCATATATAAAATAGAGAGCAGGAGTCCTGAGGGGGGAGGGGGGGGACACCTGGGGAGCAGAGGGAGAATTAGCTGTTTGTGTAATCCCACGGGAATGTAGATTGTCAGATTAGAGATATAAGTTTGGCTGATATAATTGTAAGGAATTGTTATGGTGTGTAACTGCATGTGCAAACTCTTTTTGACTTATGAATTGGCCGAATGTTGTTGGCTATCTGCTTGAAAAACAAAAAGAAAGAATAAAAAAAAAAAGAAAGAGTGAAGCCCCACTAGAGAGGAGGGAACTTCATTTGTCAACTCAGATGCAGGTTCTCGTGTTGGGGGTGGGGGGGGGGGGAGTGAACATTGACTTTGATCTGAACTGTTTCATTTCAGATAAATGATTCAGAATGTCCCTCTTTTTTTTTCTTTTTTCTTTTCCTCAAGACATCTAGGTTTGTACAGAGTTTAGTTTATTATATTTTATGCGGACCCTGTCCAGGTTGTTGCATTGCATTTAGCATACTTATCAGATCGTGGGCGTTTGTTCAATTTTAATCTTTTTATATATTTTTTATAAAATAATTTTTTAGAAATTGCATTTGTGAGGAATTTTCACATGTATTGTAGATCGTTTATTACAAGTATAATGTGTTAGTGAGCCTATTGGTAACCCCATAGAACATTGAGTCTGATTTGGAGGATAGGATACGTTTCAGTCTCCGGATTTCCAGTTGCGGCACCTCCAGTGGCGGCCCGCCCATATGGGCGCACGGGCGCCGCCCCCCCTCCCGCAGTCACAAAAAAAAAAAAGAATTAAAAAAAAAAAAAAACGGGCCCTTTAAGAACTTTTATTCGGCTAAAATGTCATTTTGACATTTTAGCCGAAGTTCTGGCGGCCGTCTATAGAGGGCGCTGCAGCGCCACCCCCTCTCGCAAGTAACACACGTTCAATGCTATGCATTGGACGTGTGTTACTGTTGCCAGCTGCCTGGTCTATTCGTATAACCGGACATGGGACGCCGGTTACCCGAATAGCGACAGCTGGTTGGCTGAGGGGAACTGCCTATCAAAGCCAGTGGCTCTGATAGGCTTTTCCAGTCCCGCCCTCCGGCTCTCGGAAGTCTATGCTCGGAGCGCAGACAATCTGCGGTCCTTGCATTAGACTGACAGCCGTTTCAGCCAATCAGGTTCCCGGATTCTGGTTTTCAGGAACCTGATTGGCTGAAGCTTCTCCAGGGCGGCAGAAGACATCGAGGGAGGACATGGAAGCGTCAGGTAAGTGATTTTTTTACAGGGAAAGGGGCAGCATGGGGCACAGTGGCAGCATGGGGCACAGTGGCAGCATGGGGCACAGTGGCAGCATGGGGCACAGTGGCAGCATGGGGCACAGTGGCAGCATGGGGCACAGTGGCATCATGGGGCACAGAGGCAACAATGAGCACAGGCCGGGCACAGTGGTGACAATTGATGGCACAGTGACTGAATATGATGGCATGGCAGAGAGGTGACAATTGATGGCACAGTGACTGCATTTGATGGCATGGCAGAGAGGTGACAATTGATGGCACAGTGACTGCGTTTGATGGCATGGCACAGTGGTGACAATTGATTGCACAGTGACTGCATTCGATGGCATGGCACAGTGGTGACAATTGATGGGCACAGTAGCTGCTTTTGATGGCATGGCACATTGGTGACAATTGATGGCACAGTGGTGGCGTTTGATGGCATGGCACAATTAGTGACACAAGTGGTGACAATTGATGGCACAGTGACTGCAAATGATGGCATAGCACATTGGTGACAATTGATGGGCACAGTAGCTGCATTTGATGGCATGGCACAGTGGTGACAATTGATGGCACAGTGGCTGCATTTGATGGCATGGCACAGTGGTGACAATTGATGGCACAGTGGCTGCATTTGGTGGCATGGCACAGTGGCTGCATGTGATGGGCACAGTGAGGCTGCAATATTTTTTTTTTCGTTTGCACCCCCCCAAAAATTTTGAGCACCAGCCGCCACTGGGCACCTCCTGTATTTCCGACGCTGTCCATGGTTACCAGGCTCTATTTAATGACACTGGGTGACTAGTTGGCTCCACCCACCGCTGACGAAGTCCTATTCGGACATAATGTGCGTACGGGGGAGGAGCTACTTTTTGTGACGTTACCCGCGTTCTGTCTGTATGCCGTTTGCGGCTCATCACCGCTTTTTATCTTGCTCATTGTGGTCACGTACCGCTTATTTTATCACTGCTGTTACATTGCACGCTGGTTCTTTTTGCCATTGTGCTTCTGTGCTATGTTTGGATCTATTGGATTTTTTTATTAAAACGGATCAGTCTACACTTAGAATCTGTTTTTATTTCTATCCGTTTCCTGCTGCCAATTGATGTATACACGCCATCTACTGGATCTCTATATCCATTTCCTCTTCCCTATGGTGGGAACTAAGTAATATTGACCATATGTTCACTCTATGGTCCATCTGATTTGGTAAGAATGCATTTCTTATGATTGGTGGAGGACTTGTCACATTGAGTCACAACTTTATTGCCTGATGATCACCTGCCATTCACGGGCCATCCACCTATTGTTAAATCAACTTACTGATGGATATGGTTTGATGGACAAGGATGCAAAAATTCAAAACAAACGACAGATTGCAAAAGATAGTAGGACAAACCCCCAAAATTTCTTCAAATATATTAATAGTAAAAAGGTTGGGTCTGAGCATGTAGGCAACTTACAAAATAATCTAGAGTGGGTGACTGGGGACAAAGAGTAGGCTAATTTATTAAATGCCTTCTTCAGCTCTGTGTATACAATGGAGCATGGGGGAGCTCATGTCCATAATGGGTTGTAGTGACAAAGCCCCAAATCCACAATGGCTCAAAAGTGATATGGTCCAGAAATATTTAGACAGAATAAAAGGTGGATAAAGCACCTGGACCAGAGGGCATACACCCACAAATCCTAAAAGAATTGAGGTCTGTAATTTCAAAGCCATTGTATACAATTTTTAGGAACTCAATGATGGGAATAGTACCACTGGATTGGCGCAGGGCCAATGTGGTGCCCATATTTAAAAAGGGCATAAAGTCTTAACCAAGTAACTATAGACCCTTTCTCGGCGAGATTGACCCCCTCGCAGGAGCCAGCTCGCCCCGATAGGAAAAAGCCGCCATAGAAGCGACGGGGATCAGACTTGGATTCCCACCAATTCTAGCCGCAGTGTTTGGTATGAATCATGAGTGGGAACTCGACGCCAAATTTTAAATAAAAAGCCGGCATGGGTTCCCCCAGGAGCATACCAGGCCCTTAGGTCTGGTATGGATTGCAAGGAAAACCCCCTACGCCAAAAACACGGCGTGGGGGTTCCACCACCACTTATACCAGACCCGTATCCAAGCACGCCGCCCCGGCCGGTCAGGAGAGCAGTGGGGACGAGCGAGCGCCTGCCCCCCGAGCCGTACCAGGCCGCATGCCCTCAACATGGGGGGGTTGGGTGCTCTGGGGCAAGGGGCACCCTGCGGCCCCCCCCACCCCAAAGTACCCTGTCCCCATGTTGATAAGGACAGGGCCTCTTCCCAACAACCCTGGCCATTGGTTGTCGGGGTCTGCGGGCAGGGGGGGGGGCTTATTGGAATCTGGGAGCCCCCAGATACCGGCCCCCCAGCCTAGGTGAATGAGTATGGGGTAAATAAAATACAAAGTGTCAATAAAGCAAAGTGTCAATAAAATAAACACACAACACAGGGTTTTAAAATAGTCAGCTCCGGGGGTCTTGTCCGCTGTCTCGGCACTCCCTGGTTCTTCTCCTGCTCGCTCTCCGGTGCTGGCCGCTGCTATCTTCTTTGTAGCCATCTTCTTTGTACCCCATACTCATTCACCTAGGGTGGGGGGCTGGTATCCGGGGCCCCCTTATTAAAGGGGGCTCCCAGATTCCGATAAGCCCCCTGCCCGCAGACCCCGACAACCAACAGCCAGGGTTGTCGGGAAGAGGCCCTGTCCTTATCAACATGGGGACAGGGTACTTTGGGGTGGGGGGGCCGCAGGGTGCCCCCTGCCCCAGAGCACCCAACCACCCCATGTTGAGGGCATGCGGCCTGGTACAGCTCGGGGGGCAGGCGCTTGCTCGTCCCCACTCCTTTCCTGACCGGCCGGGCGGCGTGCTGAGGGAATGCGGCCTGGTCAGGCTCAGGAGGGGGGGGGGGGGCGCTTGCTCGTCCCCACTCCTTTCCTGACCGGCCTGCGTTCTTGGATACGGGTCTGGTATGGATTGTGGGGGAACCCCCACACCGTTTTTACGGCGTAGGGGTTCTCCTTACAAACCATACCAGACCTAAGGGCCTGGTATGCCCCTGGGGGGAACCCATACCTGCCGGTTTATTATTTAAAATTTGGCGTGGAGTTTCCCCTCATGATTCATACCAAACGCCGTGGCTAGAATTGGTAAGAATCGAAATTGGATCCCCGTCGCTTCTATGACGCGCTCGCTGGAATGTGCTTTTCCTATTCCAGAGAGTGCGAGATGTCGGCACCATGTTGCAGAGAATCAGCGCGATGCCGTCGTGCTGGAAACACAATCTCGGCGACAGGTACTGTAGATGCGTTCTTGCTAGAAAAAAAACTAAGCAATAGACAGCATGGATTCATGAAAGACAAAGTTGTCAGACAAAGCTGATTTGTTTTTATGAATAGGTAAGTATAACCTTGGACAAAGGCATGTCTGGATGTTTATACCTGGATTTTGCAAAAGCATTCGATACAGTTCCGCACACACGGCTCATATGTAAGGTAAAGTCTACAGGATTGGAAATATCAGTTTGTAAATGGATAGCAGTTAATGATTCTTACTCTGAATGGTCGAAGGTTATCAGTGGTGTACTCCAAGGTTCAGTGTTGGGACCCTTACTTTTGAATTTCTTTATAAATGATATTGGGTCCGAGATCAAAAGTAAAAAATGTCTGTCTTTGCAAATGACACCAAGCTATGCAGTGGAATAACGTCCTTACAGAATGTCTCCAATTTACAAGCTGACCTCAATGCTCTGTCTAATTGGGCGACTATGTGGCAGATGAGGTTTAATGTAAATAAATGTAAAGTTATGCACTTGGGGGCTAGGAATATGCACGCATCATACATACGAGGAGGAGTACAACTGGGGGGGATTGGTAGTGGAGAAGGATCTGGGGATTTTGGTAGGTCATAAGCTCAATAATGGCATGCAATGACAATCTGCGGTTTCCAAAGCGAGAAAAGTCCTTTGTATTAAGAGAGGTATGGACTCCAGAGAGAGAAATAATTTTGCCCCTGTACAAATCATTAGTAAGACCTCATCTGGAATATGCAGTTCAGTTTCGGGCTCCAGTTCTCAAAAAGGATATCGGGGAGCTGGAAAAAAAAAAGCGCAGAGAAGGGCAACCAAACTGATAAGAGGCGTGGAGGAGCTCAGCTATGAGGAAAAATTAGAAGAACTGAATTTATTCACTCTGGAGAAGTGGAGAATAAGGGGGGATATGATCCACATATACAAATATAAAAGGGGTCCATATAGTGAACTTGGTGTTGAGTTATTCACTTTACGTTCAACACAGAGGACAAGAGGGCACTCTTTACATCTAGAGGAAAAGTGATTTCATCTCCAAATATGGAAAGGTTCCTTTACAGTAAGAGCTGTGAAAATATGGAACACACTCCCTCCAGAGGTGGTTCTGGCCAGCTCAGTAGATTGCTTTAAGAAAGGCCTGGATACTTTCCTAAATGTACATAATATAACTGAGTACTAAGATTTGTAGGTAAAGTTTATCCAGGGTAAATCAGATTGCCTGTGTGTGTGTTTATTAAATAGTTATTAAATTGTTACCCAATGTCAATTATAACAGTCATTACCATCATATGATTGTTTATCAGGAATCAACAAACATGATTGCATTTTTATTTTAGCAGTGTGCATCATTTAAAGTCCCACTAATTTCCCCCTTTGTCCAAATATATTAGGGATGGAGACATGAATCTACCCCTCATTGCCTCATACAAAGTCCCACCTCCATTTCCCCCTGTTCTATGCATTTAACTGCGGCAGGACAGCCGCCACACTGCGATTAGATTGTTTTTACAGTAATTTCTATCATGCGTATATCTGAATTAAATTAAAATGGCTCTTCATGGGAGGATGATGTAGCACGTACGTTGCTAGGTGGGGGAGGAGCCTGGCCAAGGCACCGGTGAGAGCAGCGGCGAGAAGCCACGGGTGAAGGGGCTGGCATGACACGGTGAGAGACCGCAGAAGGCTACATCATTCTTGGGAGATCCCCAGGATACTGCTTGTGTACTACCTCTCCTAACGGAGAGGAGAGAGTAGTGAAGAGTCGGGGGTGAGAAGCCTTAGAACGGGCTGAGTGAAGTGAGACCACAACATTCCTATGCGACTCCCAGGATACTGCCTGTGTACAGCACGGACCATTCACTCGATATGTGGAAAGAAATGCACCCAGCTATACTCCATGCGTGGAGAATCTGTGCGACATGGACTGTTTGATCAGCAGAGCTTTGCCCCCTGTAGGTGAGACACAATCTGACAAACTGACAAAATAGAACGGTATAAATAAAATAAAAAAATGGCACAGTATTAGAAATGGAAGGTCTGGTATGACCCCACCCACAGTTGCTTATATATTTCATTTTAGATGATTTTTTTAAATGAGATAAAGAAAGCTGTCTAAAATAAAATGTCCTTCACCTGCAATACCCGGTGGGACTGTGAGAATATTAACGGGTACCTTCTAATAGACTACCTCTGAAAGACTCAGTAAATAAAACAGATATACAAGGAGAGGTGAGCAGACAGGTATAAACAAACAGAATATAGAACCGCGTAGCTGGATAAATTCTATAAGAACTCTGTTGGAACCCTTTTGTAAACTAGATATAGTCTGGGAAAAAAAAAACACTACACATACAGATAAACCCTCCCCGAACGTTCGTTTCTGGTGTGACCTGCTATAGGAATTTGGTGGGACAGTAAAAACGTAATACCAGTACCCGCACTCCAATTTTTTTTTCTTATTTTTCCGCTTTCCTTTGTTACTTTCTCTCCCTCTTACCTATTAGAATGAGGGAGATCTGCAAAAGGAATAGAACCAAAAAAACACCAAGGGAAAGTTTAAATACCAGTACGATACAGAAATATTTAACAAAAGAAAGGATCCCTACAAGCCCCATACCAGAAAAAAAAAAAAGGGGGTTGGCAAAAAAAAGGGGGAAAAGTACAGGAAAAAGCTGAGGCAAATATCAAGATGGCTAGCCAAGCCAATATAGGAGAACAAAGTGCACAATTACAAATGTCAACTAAATCTGAAATAAGAAATGTTCGAGGGACTGAAAAAAAAAAAAAAGAAGACTACAAAATTATTTTAAAATAGAAATTGCAACAATGCGAGAGGATCTGGGCCATTTCTTGAAAAGGGTAGAAGATACAGAAGATAAAAACAACAAGCACAGGAAATAAAAGACCTAAAAATGCAAGTAAAAACTCTACAAGCTAATCAGAGGAATACACTATATAAAATAGAAAATCAAAGCAGACCTCAAAATCTAAGGCTAAGGGGACTCCCGGAGGACAGAGGAGAAGAACTGAAAAGAATAATGAAGGAAATATTCAATCCTGTAATGGATAGAGGAGTAGAACAAGAACTCAAAATAGACCGGGTACATAGGATAAAAAAAAAAAAAAACACACACACACACATCTAAAACGCAGATATATCCCGTGATGTCATAATACGATGCCAGAAATATGAAGATAAAGCCGAGATATGCAAAAGAGTAAGAGGTCAGCCTCCTCTAAAATATAAAGACGTAGACCTTCAAATTTTTTACAGATTTGTCAGACATTGGCAAGAAGACACCCAAGACCATTACTGGACCAAATGAGAGCGGCTAATATCCCATATAGTTGGAGGTTCCTGGCATCCTTAGTCGTTTTAAAACAGTGGTCTTCAAACTATGGCCCTCCAGTTGTTCAGAAACTACAATTCCCATCATGCCTAGTCATGTCTGTAAATGTCAGTTTTTTACAATGCCGCATGGGAAGTGTAGTTCCACCACAGCTGGAGGGCCGAAGTTTGAAGATCCCCGTTTTAAAAGATGGAAGATCTGTGAGACTAAAATATCCAGAAGACTTCTGTAAAGAAATATGCATACCAGGATGGACAAAGTAATACAAACTCCAGCAGAAGGATAAGGAAATAAGAAGACACAGAATAGGCATAGGACAAAAAAAATGAAATGAAATGGAAATAGCCAGTGCCCAGGGAAGAGCGAACCGTTCCTCTCCATGCCAACCCCCCCCCCCCCAAGTGAGAGGGGGGGGGGATACAGGGTGACAGGATATGGACACACCATGGTCAGAGTTTACACCCTAGAGGAAGAATAGCTCATAGAGGGACAATGAGGGGGAACCAAAAAAAAATTATGTATACAGAAATAGACTGTTTCTTTGAAGATAGAACATGAACAACTTAACCCAGTGAAAAAAAGGAAGAAAAACTGTTATATTATGATGACTTTTAACCTATAATGTGCAAGGGTTGAATACACCCAGAAAAAGGCATAAAATCTTAAAAAAATTGAGCGCTATGGGGCAGGGGTAGTCTTTCTACAGGACAACTAACTTGTCCCATGAAACAAATGTGAGGTTGTATAAAAAATAAAATTGCGCCAACTAAAAAAACCCAATAAAGTCCATAAATAACACAAACGTATGCAAGTCCAAAAAATGATGACTGTGACATCAACAGCACCCAAGTGAAATTTAGAGGATTCGTGAGCCACCACCACATGGACTGAGGCTTACCAGAGATGAGCCCAGTAAACAGCATATAATAGATCCAAACGATATACCCCAAGGCAGTTCTCACAGCTAACCGGGATCCTGTCTCACACCAACACAGCTGATATTCTGATTCACAGAGTGGGAAGCATGCGCTGGGTACTCGACAGTACCAATATCATATAGGACAGCGATAAACCATGTAAAAGGAAGGAGACCGCAACGATAGTGTAATACCAATGATTGGTTTTAATAAAAAGTTAAAAGGCTACTCACACAAGGGGAAGCAAAACGAGCGATGTACATAAAATTCTGCCGGCCGGCAACAACAAGGAGCCCTCCTCCTAACGCATACGCGGTGAAGTCACTGCACGCCGTCCAACGAATCCTCTAAATTTCACTTGGGTGCTGTTGATGTCACATTTCATCATTTTTTTTTGGACTTACATACGTTTGTGTTATTTATGGACTTTATTGGGTTTTTTTTAGTTGGCGCAATTTTCTTTTTTTATTTCTCTATGCGCTGGTTCCAGATCACATGATTGCTGCCTTCTGTGATTTCACTTATCACGTTATTATTTTATTATTGGTTTAGCGCGCAAAATTTTCTTTTTTATACAACCTTACATTTGTTTCATTTGTTTGCACTTCCTTGTGTGAGAAGCCTTTTAACTTTTTATTAAACCAATCATTGGTGGGGGGCGTGTCCAAGATGGCGCTGTGAGCAGAAGCTGACCTCTGAGCTCCGCTGGCATCCGCTCTAACATCCAGCCATCACCTCGGACTGCCGTTCTGCTGACTCCCGGTCGATACCCTGCAGTGTTGTGGACCTGGGGAGCCGGTCGCGGACCCTTCCTCTTTGGCTCTGCTGCGGTTGGGCCGTCAACCTTCTCCCGTCCGGCCTGGCCCCCCCCCCACAAGTGGGCACGGATCGGGCCTGCTCCGGGCCTCCAGAGACTACATCCTGCTCTGGTGGGGAGACCTGGCTACCTGTGCCCTCATCATCCGTTTCCAGGGGACCCCCGCGGGCGTCTCGCCTCCCGTTCCTTGCCATCCTCACGGAACCTGCACTAGGCCGCACAACGAAGCCACGGCCTCGATTTTTCACTCGCGGACCTCCGGCGCCGCGGCCGCGCCCGGCTCACAGGCAATGGAGACCCGTCATCCTCGGACACTGTTCCGGATCCAGGGGGTGGCCGCGTGTGTCCTCGCCCGCTCCTGCCCTTCCTCACGGGACTAGAACTAGGCCTTAACGAGGCCGCGGCCTCGATTACACCTTGTGGCCGCGACCCCGCCCAGCACACAGGCGGCTCCGAGGGACTGCTAGCTACCTCTGCCTCCCCCCCTTGTTCTAGCTCCCCCCCCTCACTGGGAGCTGCGGCCTTGGAGTCTCCACACCTGGGGGGTGATACTGCTGTGTTTGCCTGGGAGTGCTGCCTGCTGGACTCTGTTTTCCCCCTCCACGGCTGCCTGTCACCAGCGTTTCCCGGGAACCTGACCCTTACTCGGGACAAGGACTGCGGCGGGCCGGGGCGTCTGGGGGCCTCCATCGCAATCGCAGAGAGACACCTGGATGAGGCGCGGGCGGTCAGGTGCAACGGGGGTGGTAAGGGGTAAAAAATATAAATTCCCTCTCTCTTCAGAGTCCCCCCAGCTGACGTCGGACCCCCTGCATACCCTCGGGGCCACTCGGCAGCCGGCACAGGGCGTCACAGACAGGGCCCAATGGAGGCAGAGGGAGGGAGACCCCCTGGCTGGCAGAAGTTATGGGCGGCCATAGCCATGTGTCAATCCACACTCAAGGCTAAAATAGAGGCAGTTCAAATGGATGTTAGCCTCATCAGGCAGGACATGGATAAGCTCAGGTCCAGGGGTGACAGAAACTGACAGAGAGTCGGCAACACAGAGGATATAGTCGCGGAACACAGTGCGACACTTCACTCGCTTCAAACTAAGGTCAAAGCCCTGGAGATTACAGGGCTGAAGATGCCGGAAGAGAACAGAAATAGACGCAATAACCTGTGCATAGTTGGCCTGGCGGAGGGCACGGAGGGCAATAATCCGACGTGCTTTGTAGAGGACATGCTCCGCAACCTTTTGCCTGACGCACGCCTGTCCCTCTCATCTATGCAGTGGAGCGGGCTCACAGCGGATCCCACCGAGGCCTGGTCCTCCGGGTGCTCCTCCCCGCACACTTATCCTCAAACTCCTCAATTTTCGGGACAGGGATGAGGTCCTTCGTGCATCCAGGGCTGGGGGGATTTGAGGTTCCAGAACAACAAATTGATGATCTTCCCTGATATACTCTATAGAACAACGCAGAAGTTAAGGGAAATCATTTGGTCATGTGAGAGGGCTGCATTGAGGGCTCGCAACATCCGATACAGCGTTCTCTTTCCAGCCCGCCTGAGGGTCCAGGATGGTGAGACGACCCGCTTCTTCGCTTCTCCGAGAGAGGCTTCCGCCTGGTTGGAGTCCCCTGCTCGCGATACATCACTCAAGAGCCTGAGATGGGAGGTCTCACTGACGACCTTTAAATTTGCACTGGGCCCCGCGCTTAGACTCGCTTGACGAGCATTACACCACTTCTCTGTTTTTGTTGAGCGCCCGCAAGCGTCTGTTTGCGAACCGTTGTGTGCCCGTTTGATGCTGTGGTTGCCTTCGTGGGCGAGCCAGGCACTCCCCACATGTGGGACATTAAGATGGTGCCCCTGGTTAGACGAACCAGGAGACTTCCGAAGCTGAGACTTCCTGTCGCCAAAGGATCTGATAGACAGGCCTGCGGCCCTTCCGAGTTGATGGTTAATTTTTCCCCCTTTCTTACTGGAGGGATTTCTATTATTTATATATACTTTCTTCATTACATTTTTTCCTTTTTTTGTTTTCCCTTTTTTTCCTTAGACAGTCTGAGATATATCCCGGCGGATGCTACAGCTAGGAGGACATAGCGCAACTCACTTCTAGCCCCGCTGAACTTGTGAGGGGTTGGGAGCGGATCTTGCACAGGACCCCCTTTGCAGCTGGCGAGCTGTTTTTTTGGTTTGGGATGCGAAACCTGCCTCAGTTTTAAGGGGTTGGGTGGGGTGGGGGGGAGTGGGGGAGGGTTCCCACGTTGGGGATGGTGGTTTAAGGTTTGTGTTTTACTTTAGTTTTTACAAAAAAGTGTCTTGCAAGTAGTTCTGAATATGCATTACGTAAAGTCAGTGTCAGGTATGTGTTTTGGCTGTCCCGTCCGAGTCAAGAGAGTGGTCTCAGGGGTGTGGGCGCCTTTTCATCCTTGCATTAATTCCCCCCGGGTGCGGATATGTCTGCCCCTTAACATACTGTCATGGAACACTAGGGGTCTAAATTCTCAGATGAAGAGGTCGCTGGTATTTCAATTCATTAGGGCCCATAACCCACATATTTGTATCCTCCAGGAGACCCACCTGGTGGGTTAGTAAAACGCTGCCCTGAAAAAACCCTGGATTGGACATCACTATCATTCCACCTATTCAAACTTTGCCAGGGGGAGTTAGCATCCTGGTGCACAAGTCCCTTCCCTTTAGGCTACCCAACTTGGTACTTGACTCGGATGGCAGATATGTAATAATTCATGCACAGATCCGGTCCATGAGTTTGGCTATAGCGGGGGTTTTACCTGCCCCCTCCTGCATCGATCTCTCTTTTACATCGGGTCACCTCGGAAATAGCCGATTTTGCTAGTGACAACTTGATCATAATGGGAGGACTTTAACATGTGTCCCGGACCAGAGCTTGGACAGGATGTCCCCGAGTGGACCTTCCCACTCTGGTCTGGTGGAAGTGGGCGGAACTGTTTTGACTGACGGACGTGTGGCGC
>JAJQKJ010002464.1:0-27500 GCA_029574335.1 Rana kukunoris
GGCGTTTGATGCACAGTGGTTGGGTGGTTTTGATGGCACGGGTGCGTGTTGGGGTTTGATGGCTCGGTGGTTGGGTTTGATGGCACAGTGGTTGCGTTTTGGTGGTTGGTTTGATGGCACCATGGTGGTTTGCGTTTGATGGCACAGTGGTTGGGTTTGATGGCACGGTGGTTGCGTTTGATGGCACAGTGGTTGGGTTTGATGGCCACAGTGGTTGGGTTTTGATGGCCCGGTGGGTTGCGTTTTGATGGCACAGTGGTTGGTTTGATGGCACAGTGGTTGGGTTTGATAGCACGGTGGTTGCGTTTGATGGCACAGTGGTTGGGTTTGATGGCACGGTGGTTGCGGTTTGATGGCACGGTGTGTTGGGGGTTTGATGGCACGGTGGTTGCGTTTAATGGCATGGTGGTTGCGTTTGATGGCACGGTGGTTGCGTTTGATGGCACGGTGGTTGCGTTTGATGGCACGGTGGTTGGGTTTGATGGCACCGTGGCTGCGTTTGATGGCACGGTGGTTGCGTTTGATGGCACAGTGGTTTGGGTTTGGATGGCACCGTTGCTGTTGCGTTTGATGGCACAGTGGATGTGTTTGATGGCACAGTGGTTGCGTTTGATGGCATGGCACAGTGGCTGCGTTTGATGGCACAGTGGTTGGGTTTGATGGCACATTGGTTGGGTTTGATGGCACGGTGGTTGCGTTTGATGCACATTGGGTTGGGTTTGATGGCACGGTTGTTGCGTTTTTTGATGGCACAGTGGTTGGGTTTGATGGCACAGTGGTTGCGTTTGATGGCACAGTGGTTGGGTTTGATGGCACCGTGGCTGCGTTTGATGGCACGGTGGTTGCGTTTGATGGCACAGTGGATGCGTTTGATGGCACAGTGGTTGCGTTTGATGGCATGGCACAGTGGCTGCGTTTGATGGCATGGCACAGTGGCTGCGTTTGATTGCATGGCACAGTGGTTGCGTTTGATGGCACAGTGGATGCGTTTGGTGGCACAGTGGCTGCGTTTGATGGCACGGTGGTTGCGTTTGATGGCACGGTGGTTGCGTTTGATGGCACGGTGGTTGCGTTTGATGGCACGGTGGTTGGGTTTGATGGCACCGTGGCTGCGTTTGATGGCACGGTGGTTGCGTTTGATGGCACGGTGGTTGCGTTTAATGGCATAGTGGTTGCGTTTGATGGCACGGTGGTTGCGTTTGATGGCACGGTGGTTGCGTTTGATGGCACGGTGGTTGGGTTTGATGGCACCGTGGTGCGGTTTGATGGCACGGTGGTTGCGTTTGATGGCACAGTGGTTGGGTTTGATGGCACCGTTGCTGCGTTTGATGGCACAGTGGATGTGTTTGATGGCACAGTGGTTGCGTTTGATGGCATGCACAGTGGCTGCGTTTGATGGCACAGTGGTTGGGTTTGATGGCACATTGGTTGGGTTTTGATGGCACGGTGGTTGCGTTTGATGCAACATTGGTTGGGTTTGATGGCACGGTGGTTGCGTTTGATGGCACAGTGGTTGGGTTTGATGGCACAGTGGTTGCGTTTTGATGGCACAGTGGTTGGGTTTGATGGCACGGTGGTTGGGTTTGATGGCACAGTGGTTGGGTTTGATGGCACGGTGGTTGCGTTTTGATGGCACAGTGGTTGGGTTTGATGGCACAGTGGTTGGGTTTTGATAGCACGGTGGTTGCGTTTGATGGCACAGTGGTTGGGTTTGATGGCACGGTGGTTGCGTTTGATGGCACAGTGGTTGGGTTTGATGGCACGGTGGTTGCGTTTGATGGCATGGTGGTTGCGTTTGATGGCACGGTGGTTGCGTTTGATGGCACGGTGGTTGCGTTTGATGGCACAGTGGTTGGGTTTGATGGCACCGTGGCTGCGTTTGATGGCACGGTGGTTGCGTTTAAAGGCACAGTGGATGCGTTTGATGGCACAGTGGTTGCGTTTGATGGCATGGCACAGTGGTTGCGTTTTGAGGCATGGCACAGTGGCTGCGTTTGATGGCATGGCACAGTGGCTGCGTTTGATTGCATGGCACAGTGGTTGCGTTTTGGGTGTTGTGTTGATTGCGTTTGATGCACAGTGGATGCGTTTGGTGGCACAGTGGCTGCGTTTGATGGCACGGTGGTTGCGTTTGATGGCACGGTGGTTGCATTTGATGGCACGGTGGTTGCGTTTGATGGCACGGTGGTTGCGTTTGATGGCACAGTGGCTGCGTTTGATGGGCACAATGAGGCTGCAATTGTTTTTTGTTTTTTTTCGTTTGCGTCCCCCAAAAATGTTGACCACCAGCTGCCACTACCATTGGTTATTAAATTTAAAAGAGCGAACAGAAGTCCTGGATGGCTTAACTCCAGTGGCAGTGCGTCCATAAAGGGTGCACGGGCGCCGCCCCCTTTCTCTCCTGCTACCTGTCTATCGTGCTTTGCCGCCGCTGCCGCCCCCTATTCAGGTGTCTATTTTTGGGCGCCGGGCACCTGAATTACAGCGGCGGGGTATTTTTTGGAAGTGCCTGATTGGAGGCGTCCAAAAAGGTGAACAGCGGGCGCCATGCTGGGCTCTCGCTGTTCACTCAGCATTGTGTTAGGAAAGTGAATGAATACTCAACCGCCTCTTAGCCAATCAGGTGCTCAGGTCTGTTACCTGCCAACTGATTGGCTGAAACAGCAGGCGCAGTGATTGGACACCTGCAAGGTGTCCAATCATAGCAGAGGACGGGAAGAGAAGGCGGGAGAAGACCTCGAGGAGCGTCAATTGATGGGCACACTGGCAGCAATTGATGGGCACAGTGGCAGCAATTGATGGGCGCAGTCGCGGCAAATGATGGGCACAGTGAAAGCAATTGATGGGCGCAGTCGCGGCAAATGATGGGCACAGTGAAAGCAATTGATTGGCGCAGTAGCGACAAATGATGGGCACAGTGAAAGCAATTGATTGGCACATTGGTTGGGTTTGATGGCACGGTGGTTGCGTTTGATGGCACAGTGGTTGGGTTTGATGGCACAGTGGTTGCGTTTGATGGCACAGTGGTTGGGTTTGATGGCACAGTGGTTGGGTTTGATGGCACAGTGGTTGGGTTTGATGGCACAGTGGTTGGGTTTGATAGCACGGTGGTTGCGTTTGATGGCACAGTGGTTGGGTTTGATGGCACGGTGGTTGCGTTTGATGGCACGGTGGTTGGGTTTGATGGCACGGTGGTTGCGTTTAATGGCACGGTGGTTGCGTTTGATGGCACGGTGGTTGCGTTTGATGGCACGGTGGTTGCGTTTGATGGCACGGTGGTTGGGTTTGATGGCACCGTGGCTGCGTTTGATGGCACGGTGGTTGCGTTTGATGGCACGGTGGTTGCGTTTAATGGCATGGTGGTTGCGTTTGATGGCACGGTGGTTGCGTTTGATGGCATGGCACAGTGGTTGCGTTTGATGGCATGGCACAGTGGCTGCGTTTGATGGCATGGCACAGTGGCTGCGTTGATTGCATGGCACAGTGGTTGCGTTTGATGGCACAGTGGATGCGTTTGGTGGCACAGTGGCTGCGTTTGATGGCACGGTGGTTGCGTTTGATGGCACGGTGGTTGCATTTGATGGCACGGTGGCTGCGTTTGATGGCACAGTGGTTGCGTTTGATGGCACAGTGGCTGCGTTTGATGGGCACAGTGGCTGCGTTTGATGGCACAGTGGTTGCGTTTGATGGCACAGTGTCTGTGTTTGATGGCACAGTGGCTACGTTTGATGGCACAGTGGATGCGTTTGATGGCACAGTGGTTGCGTTTGATGGCACGGTGGTTGCGTTTGATGGCACAGTGGCTGCGTTTGATGGGCACAATGAGGCTGCAATTGTTTTTTGTTTTTTTTCGTTTGCGTCCCCAAAAATGTTGACCACCAGCTGCCACTACCATTGGTTATTAAATTTAAAAGAGCGAACAGAAGTCCTGGATGGCTTAACTCCAGTGGCAGTGCGTCCATAAAGGGTGCACGGGCGCCGCCCCCTTTCTCTCCTGCTACCTGTCTATCGTGCTTTGCCGCCGCTGCCGCCCCCTATTCAGGTGTCTATTTTTGGGCGCCGGGCACCTGAATTACAGCGGCGGGGTATTTTTTGGCCTGATTGGAGGCGTCCAAAAAGGTGAACAGCGGGCGCCATGCTGGGCTCTCGCTGTTCACTCAGCATTGTGTTAGGAAAGTGAATGAATACTCAACCGCCTCTTAGCCAATCAGGTGCTCAGGTCTGTTACCTGCCAACTGATTGGCTGAAACAGCAGGCGCAGTGATTGGACACCTGCAAGGTGTCCAATCATAGCAGAGGACGGGAAGAGAAGGCGGGAGAAGACCTCGAGGAGCGTCAATTGATGGGCACACTGGCAGCAATTGATGGGCACAGTGGCAGCAATTGATGGGCGGAGTCGCGGCAAATGATGGGCACAGTGAAAGCAATTGATGGGCGCAGTCGCGGCAAATGATGGGCACAGTGAAAGCAATTGATTGGCGCAGTAGCGACAAATGATGGGCACAGTGAAAGCAATTGATTGGCACATTGGTTGGGTTTGATGGCACGGTGGTTGCGTTTGATGCAACATTGGTTGGGTTTGATGGCACGGTGGTTGCGTTTGATGGCACAGTGGTTGGGTTTGATGGCACAGTGGTTGCGTTTGATGGCACAGTGGTTGGGTTTGATGGCACAGTGGTTGGGTTTGATGGCACAGTGGTTGGGTTTGATGGCACGGTGGTTGCGTTTTGATGGCACAGTGGTTGGGTTTGATGGCACAGTGGTTGGGTTTGATAGCACGGTGGTTGCGTTTGATGGCACGGTGGTTGGGTTTGATGGCACGGTGGTTGCGTTTAATGGCACGGTGGTTGCGTTTGATGGCACGGTGGTTGCGTTTGATGGCACGGTGGTTGCGTTTGATGGCACGGTGGTTGGGTTTGATGGCACCGTGGCTGCGTTTGATGGCACGGTGGTTGCGTTTGATGGCACGGTGGTTGCGTTTAATGGCATGGTGGTTGCGTTTGATGGCACGGTGGTTGCGTTTGATGGCACGGTGGTTGCGTTTAATGGCATGGTGGTTGCGTTTGATGGCACGGTGGTTGCGTTTGATGGCACGGTGGTTGCGTTTGATGGCACGGTGGTTGCGTTTGATGGCACGGTGGTTGCGTTTGATGGCACAGTGGTTGGGTTTGATGGCACGGTGGTTGGGTTTGATGGCACCGTGGCTGCGTTTGATGGCACGGTGGTTGCGTTTGATGGCACAGTGGTTGGGTTTGATGGCACCGTTGCTGCGTTTGATGGCACAGTGGATGTGTTTGATGGCACAGTGGTTGCGTTTGATGGCATGGCACAGTGGCTGCGTTTGATGGCACAGTGGTTGGGTTTGATGGCACATTGGTTGGGTTTGATGGCACGGTGGTTGCGTTTGATGCAACATTGGTTGGGTTTGATGGCACGGTGGTTGCGTTTGATGGCACAGTGGTTGGGTTTGATGGCACAGTGGTTGCGTTTGATGGCACAGTGGTTGGGTTTGATGGCACGTGGTTGGGTTTGATGGCACAGTGGTTGGGTTTGATGGCACGGTGGTTGCGTTTTGATGGCACAGTGGTTGGGTTTGATGGCACAGTGGTTGGGTTTGATAGCACGGTGGTTGCGTTTGATGGCACAGTGGTTGGGTTCTTTTTTGATGGCACGGTGGTTGTGTTTGATGGCACAGTGGTTGGGTTTGATGGCACAGTGGTTGCGTTTGATGGCATGGCACAGTGGTTGCGTTTGATGGCATGGCACAGTGGCTGCGTTTGATGGCATGGCACAGTGGCTGCGTTTGATTGCATGGCACAGTGGTTGCGTTTGATGGCACAGTGGATGCGTTTGGTGGCACAGTGGCTGCGTTTGATGGCACAGTGGTTGCGTTTTATGGCACGGTGGTTGCGTTTGATGGCACGGTGGTTGCGTTTGATGGCACAGTGGCTGCGTTTGATGGGCACAATGAGGCTGCAATTGTTTTTTTTTTTTTTTTTTCGTTTGCGTCCCCCAAAAATGTTGACCACCAGCTGCCACTTCCATTGGTTATTAAATTTAAAAGAGCGAACAGAAGTCCTGGATGGTTTAACTCCAGTGGCAGTGCGTCCATAAAGGGTGCACGGGGCGCCGCCCCCCCTTTCTCTCCTGCTACCTGTCTATCGTGCTTTGCCGCCGCTGCCGCCCCCTATTCAGGTGTCTATTTTTGGGCGCCGGGCACCTGAATTACAGCGGCGGGGTATTTTTTGGAAGTGCCTGATTGGAGGCGTCCAAAAAGGTGAACAGCGGGCGCCATGCTGGGCTCTCGCTGTTCACTCAGCATTGTGTTAGGAAAGTGAATGAATACTCAACCGCCTCTTAGCCAATCAGGTGCTCAGGTCTGTTACCTGCCAACTGATTGGCTGAAACAGCAGGCGCAGTGATTGGACACCTGCAAGGTGTCCAATCATAGCAGAGGACGGGAAGAGAAGGCGGGAGAAGACCTCGAGGAGCGTCAATTGATGGGCACACTGGCAGCAATTGATGGGCGCAGTCGCGGCAAATGATGGGCACAGTGAAAGCAATTGATGGGCGCAGTGGCGGCAAATGATGGGCACAGTGAAAGCAATTGATTGGCGCAGTAGCGACAAATGATGGGCACAGTGAAAGCAATTGATTGGCGCAGTAGCGGCAAATGATGGGCACAGTGAAAGCAATTGAATGGGCGCAGTAGCGGAAATTGATGGGCGCAGTAGCGGCAATTCATGGGCACGCTGGCAGCAATTGATGGGCGCAGTAGCGGGCAATTGATGGGCGCAGTAGCGGCAATTCATGGGCACGCTGGGCAGCAATTGATGGGCGCAGTAGCGGCAATTGATGGGCACAGTAGCGGCAAATGATGGGCACAGTGAAGCAATTGATGGGCACAGTGAAAGCAATTGATGGGCACAGTGAAAGCAATTGATTGGCGCAGTAGCGGCAAATGATGGGCACAGTGAAAGCAATTGATGGGCGCAGTAGCGGAAATTGATGGGCGCAGTAGCGGCAATTCATGGGCACGCTGGCAATTGATGGGCGCAGTAGCAGGCAATTGATGGGCACAGTAGCGGCAAATGATGGGCACAGTGAAGCAATTGATGGGCACAGTAGCGGCAATTGATGGGTACACTGGTAGCAATTGATAAGCGCAGTAGCGGCAATTGATGGGCACTCTGGCAGCAATTGATAGGCACAGTGGCAGCAATTGATAGGCACAGTGGCAGCAATTGATGGGCGCAGTCGCGGCAAATGATGGGCACAGTGAAAGCAATTGATTGGCGCAGTAGCGGCAAATGATGGGCACAGTGAAAGCAATTGATGGGCACAGTGGCAGCAATTGATGGGCACAGTAGCGGCAATTGATGAACACACTGGCAGCAATTGATGGGCGCAGTAGCGGCAATTGATGGGCACGCCCGGCAACAATTGATGGGCGCAGTGGCAGCAATTGATGGGCACACTGGCGGCAATTGATGGGGGGGGATCTAGTAGATGTAGAAGCTCTGTCCCATCCCCCTCCTGATATATTCTGCAGATTATCCCATCACCGACCTCTCTAGAGATCTGCAGAACATCGCTCCCTCCCCTCCCCCCCTGATATATTCTGCAGAACATCGCTCTGTTTAATCTACTGCTGAACTTTTTTGAAATGTAGCACCACTGCCCCCTAGTGGTCATTATACAGATTTACACCCCACCCCCTTTCCATCTCACTCTCTTCCTCTTTCTATTTCCTTCTTTGTATTTATTTTTTTCGTCTCTCAGATTTCGGGAAGCTCTATGATGATTGGTCAAAATACCATTTCATATTTCTCCACACGTTCTATGCTAATATCTGCAGTCTCTGACCAGCTCCTGTAGTAAGTCGGCAGTTTTTCTACAGGAGATGGTCAGAGACTGCAGACATGGTACAGGAGACGGTCAGAGACTGCAGACATAGTACAGGAGATGATCAGAGACTGCAGACATGATACAGGAGATGGTCAGAGACTGCAGACATAGTACAGGAGATGGTCAGAGACTGCAGACATAGTACAGGAGATGGTCAGAGACTGCAGACATGGTACAGGAGACGGTCAGAGACTGCAGACATGATACAGGAGATGATCAGAGACTGCAGACATGATACAGGAGATGGTCAGAGACTGCAGACATAGTACAGGAGATGGTCAGAGACTGCAGACATAGTACAGGAGATGGTCAGAGACTGCAGACATAGTACAGGAGATGGTCAGAGACTGCAGACATAGTACAGGAGATGGTCAGAGACTGCAGACATAGTACAGGAGATGGTCAGAGACTGCAGACATAGTACAGGAGATGGTCAGAGACTGCAGACATAGTACAGGAGATGGTCAGAGACTGCAGACATGGTACAGGAGACGATCAGAGACTGCAGACATAGTACAGGAGATGGTCAGAGACTGCAGACATAGTACAGGAGATGGTCAGAGACTGCAGACATAGTACAGGAGATGGTCAGAGACTGCAGACATAGTACAGGAGATGGTCAGAGACTGCAGACATGATACAGGAGATGATCAGAGACTGCAGACATGGTACAGGAGACGGCCAGAGACTGCAGACATGGTACAGGAGACGATCAGAGACTGCAGACATAGTACAGGAGATGGTCAGAGACTGCAGACATGGTACAGGAGATGGTCAGAGACTGCAGACATAGTACAGGAGATGGTCAGAGACTGCAGACATGGTACAGGAGACGATCAGAGACTGCAGACATAGTACAGGAGACGGTCAGAGACTGCAGACATAGTACAGGAGATGGTCAGAGACTGCAGACATAGTACAGGAGATGGTTAGAGACTGCAGACATACTACAGGAGATGGTTAGAGACTGCAGACATAGTACAGGAGATGGTCAGAGACTGCAGACATAGTACAGGAGATGGTCAGAGACTGCAGACATAGTACAGGAGACGGTCAGAGACTGCAGACAGTACAGGAGATGGTCAGAGACTGCAGACATATTACAGGAGATGGTCAGAGACTGCAGACAGTACAGGAGATGGTCAGAGACTGCAGACATAGTACAGGAGATGGTCAGAGACTGCAGACATAGTACAGGAGACGGTCAGAGACTGCAGACATAGTACAGTAGATGGTCAGAGACTGCAGACAGTACAGGAGATGGTCAGAGACTGCAGACATATTACAGGAGATGGTCAGAGACTGCAGACAGTACAGGAGATGGTCAGAGACTGCAGACATAGTACAGGAGATGGTAAGAGACTGCAGACAGTACAGGAGATGGTCAGAGACTGCAGACATAGTACAGGAGATGGTGAGAGCCTGCAGACATAGTACAGGAGATGGTGAGAGCCTGCAGACATAGTACAGGAGATGGTGAGAGCCTGCAGACATGGTACGGGAGACTGTCAGAGCCCAGTCCATCTTCTGGGACTTGTTGTTCCTTGTGCTTATTAGGCTGGAGTCCCTTGTGCAGCTTTATTAGTCGTAGAATGACATGAACAGGCCGGGGAGCCATGTTTACCTCACATGACACATGTTGATATCACAAAGCGACCCCCGACCATTTTTACTTCCAGGCAGAGACAGTAAAAATTGCTTTTCCTTTTTTACATTTGAATTCGCTCCACTCATTTCCTTTATGGGGGTCACAGGGACAGGAAGTGAGTGGAAATCTCCTCAGTGCTGTCACTGATAGAAATATAAACTGGATAAAAATGTTTTCTCTTCCACATTCCATCTGAAACTGAAGGAACACAAGGCCTGGCGATATTCCAGGTGGAGAAATGACTCCATTCACCTCAGAGGCGAGCAGCGTGCTGTGTGGTGACCTTCCCCTGGCACAGACTGCATTTTATTTTTACACCGTATTAATAACATGACTTCCCTTCATAAAGTTTTCAAACATTAACAGTTTTGGGGTGGATTGGTGGGTGTTTTTGGCTGTTTTCTGATGGTATGTGCCAGGCTGCCCACATCCAAGATGGCGGCGGCGCCATGTTAGCAGCTGGCGGTGAAGCAGGGCACGCCCTTTCCCAGCACAACATGACGCCGCCCGCAGTAAAGATGGCGCCCGGGCCTTCATTGTTTCCAATAGGGGAGTTTGGGGGGGGGGATACGGCAAGCGGGGAGGGCCAATCCCGGGGATCGCTCCGCCTCTTCCAGCGGCTCCACCCCGGCCCGGTGCCCGGATGTTCCCGTCTATAGAGAAGCTGACGGATCCATGATGGCGGCTCCGGCCTGAGAACTGTACGGGGTGTGGAGGCAAACCGACTGACCGACCGAGAGAGAGAGCGAGACCGACCCACCCCCTCCCCGGGGGTAAGAGAGGCACACCCCATCCCCCCACCCCTTCCTGAGAACAACTGTCCCCCCCCTTTTCTGTATTACCCCCCTATAAATACCCCTCCCCCAATAGATACCCCCTATATACACCCTCCCCCATGCATACCCCCTCCTGTATTACTGGCCCCCCTATAGATACCCCTCCCCCATAATCGCCCCTCCATGGATACCCCCCCCCACCCATACATACCCCCTCCTGCAGAACTGCCCCCCTATATATACATTCTTCTCCCCCCACAACGGCCCCCCTTCTGTATTACATACCCCCCTCCCCCCATAACTGCCCCTCCATGGTTACCCCCCCTTTTGATATAATCGCCCCCCTATACATACCCTCTTCTGTATTACTGCCCCCCAAACATAACCCCTCTGGCAGCACTGCCCCTATACATACCCCCACATAACTGCCCCTCCATGGATACCCCCCTCCCCCATCACTGCCCCCCTAAACATACCCCCCCCCCCATAACTGCCCCTCCATGGATACCCCCTAACCCCATACATACCCCCCTCCTGCAGAACTGCCCCCATAACTTCTCACCAATATATACCCCCTCATAACTGCCCCTATACATTACATACCCCTCCCTCATGACTGCCCCTCCATTGATACCCTCCTTCCCCCATACATACCCCCCTCTTGCAGAACTGCTCCCCTATACATACCCCTCTCCCCCATTGCTGCCCCTCCATGCATACTCCCCATGACTGCCCCTCAATACATGCCCCCATAACTGCCCCTCAATGCATTCCCTTGTTCCTCATAACTGCCCCCTATACAAACTTCCCCTCCATATATTACCCCCCCCCCTATTCATACCCTCCTCCCCCCATAACTGACCTACCTCCCCCTATTCATACCCTACCTCCCCTGTAACTGCCCTACCTCCCCCGTAACTTCCCTACCACCCCCTATTCATACCCTACCTCCCCCGTAACTGCCCTACCTCCCCCGTAACTGCCCCACCTCCCCCCTATTCATACCCCCCTCCTCCGTAACTGCCCTACCTCCCCCTATTCATACCCTACCTCCCCCTATTCATACCCTACCTCCCCCGTAACTGCCCTACCTCCCCCTATTCATACCCCTATTCATACCCCCCTCCCCCGTAACTGCCCTACCTCCCCCTATTCATACCCCCCTCCCCCGTAACTGCCCTACCTCCCCCTATTCATACCCCCCTCCCCCGTAACTGCCCTACCTCCCCCTATTCATACCCCCCTCCCCCGTAACTGCCCTACCTCCCCCTATTCATACCCCCCTCCCCCGTAACTGCCCTACCTCCCCCTATTCATACCCCCCTCCCCCGTAACTGCCCTACCTCCCCCTATTCATACCCCCCTCCCCCGTAACTGCCCTACCTCCCCCCTATTCATACCCCCCTCCCCCGTAACTGCCCTACCTCCCCCCTATTCATACCCCCCTCCCCCGTAACTGCCCTACCTCCCCCCTATTCATACCCTCCTCCCCCGTAACTGCCCTACCTCCCCGTAATTGCCCTTCCATAAATACCCCCCTATAACTGCCCCTCAATGCATTCCCTTGTTCCTCATAACTGCCCCCTATACAAACTTCCCCTATTCATACCCTCCTCCCCCGTAACTGCCCTACCTCCCCCATAACTGCCCCTCAATGCATTCCCTTGTTCCTCATAACTGCCCCCTATACAAACTTCCCCTATTCATACCCTCCTCCCCCGTAACTGCCCTACCTCCCCCATAACTGCCCCTCAATGCATTCCCTTGTTCCTCATAACTGCCCCCTATACAAACTTCCCCTCCATATATTACCCCCCCCCTATTCATACCCTCCTTCCCCCGCAACTGCCCTTCCATAAATACCCCCCCCCCCCCATAACTGCCCCTCAATGCATTCCCTTGTTCCTCATAACTGCCCCCTATACAAACTTCCCCTATTCATACCCTCCTTCCCCCGCAACTGCCCTGCCTTAATACATACTTCCCCCCTCCCCCATAACTTCCCCCCTCCCCCATAACTTCCCCCCTCCCTCCATACCTCATCCTCCTGTAGTTACCCCCACCCTGCCCTTCTCTTACCACCCCTCCATTGCCCCCCCCCCCCTCTTACTCTTGCTGTACTTCGAGTCTTGGGCTGTGGGTGGCGGCTCATGAAATCTCATAAATGAGCCAATCGCTGACTAGGAGGGGGGTGTGGCCGTCAGGACTTCACTGGCTGCATGCTTGTCCCTGGGAATAAGCCGCTGATGGGAGGATCATAAACCAACCGGGAAGGGTAGATGGGGGGGGGGGGGGGCAATTCTCGGTCTACAAAGTGAAGGGTTGCAGCCTCTGCCTTCTATGTGCACATTGGAGAGACGTCCCCCCTCACTTCCTGTCCTGGTGACCACACAGGAAGTGAGGGGAACATCCAGCAGGGGGGCGCACCGATAAACCCCCAAGAGGCTCTAACCCAGGGGTAGGTAATATTAGGCACCCATGCCAGGGTGGGCAGGCGTCATTACCGGAAGAAACCTGCCCACCCTTTTCCATGTCGTCCTCCTAGTGCCCTTCAGGCTGTCGGGTACCATAGAGTGCCGGAACTCCGCCCTACAGAGGCGGGGCTGTGAGGTGAAGTCACTCCCCTCCCAGTGCACCCCAGGCCTGGGGGAGGGGCATCACAGAGGAGGTTATTATTGTTGTCGCACCAGTGATGGGAATTGTTATTGATGTCGCACCAGTGCTGGGGGTTGTTATTGTTGTCGCACCAGTGCTGGGGGTTATTATTATTGTCGCACCAGTGCTGGGGGCTGTTATTGTTGTCGCACCAGTGCTGGGGGCTGTTATTGTTGTCGCACCAGTGCTGGGGGCTGTTATTGTTGTCGCACCAGTGCTGGGGGCTGTTATTGTTGTCGCACCAGTGCTGGGGGCTGTTATTGTTGTCGCACCAGTGCTGGGGGCTGTTATTGTTGTCGCACCAGTGCTGGGGGCTGTTATTGTTGTCGCACCAGTGCTGGGGGCTGTTATTGTTGTCGCACCAGTGCTGGGGGCTGTTATTGTTGTCGCACCAGTGCTGGGGGCTGTTATTGTTGTCGCACCAGTGCTGGGGGCTGTTATTGTTGTCGCACCAGTGCTGGGGGCTGTTATTGTTGTCGCACCAGTGCTGGGGGCTGTTATTGTTGTCGCACCAGTGCTGGGGGCTGTTATTGTTGTCGCACCAGTGCTGGGGGCTGTTATTGTTGTCGCACCAGTGCTGGGGGCTGTTATTGTTGTCGCACCAGTGCTGGGGGCTGTTATTGTTGTCGCACCAGTGCTGGGGGCTGTTATTGTTGTCGCACCAGTGCTGGGGGCTGTTATTTGTTGTGGGGGCTGTTATTGTTGTCGCACCAGTGCTGGGGGCTGTTATTGTTGTCGCACCAGTGCTGGGGGCTGTTATTGTTGTCGCACCAGTGCTGGGGGCTGTTATTGTTGTCGCACCAGTGCTGGGGGCTGTTATTGTTGTCGCACCAGTGCTGGGGGCTGTTTTTGTTGTCGCACCAGTGCTGGGGGCTGTTTTTGTTGTCGCACCAGTGCTGGGGGCTGTTTTTGTTGTCGCACCAGTGCTGGGGGCTGTTTTTGTTGTCGCACAAGTGCTGGGGGCTGTTATTGTTGTCGCACCAGTGCTGGGGGTTGTTATTGTTGTCGCACCAGCGCTTTGGGCTGTTGTTGTCGCACCAGCGCTGGGGGCTGTTATTGTTGTCGCACCAGCGCTGGGGGTTGTTATTGTTGTCGCACCAGCGCTGGGGGTTGTTATTGTTGTCGCACCAGCGCTGGGGGTTGTTATTGTTGTCGCACCAGCGCTGGGGGTTGTTATTGTTGTCGCACCAGTGCTGGGGGTTGTTATTGTTGTCGCACCAGCGCTTTGGGCTGTTGTTGTCGCACCAGCGCTGGGGGCTGTTATTGTTGTCGCACCAGCGCTGGGGGTTGTTATTGTTGTCGCACCAGCGCTGGGGGTTGTTATTGTTGTCGCACCAGCGCTGGGGGTTGTTATTGTTGTCGCACCAGCGCTGGGGGTTGTTATTGTTGTCGCACCAGCGCTGGGGGTTGTTATTGTTGTCGCACCATTGTTGTCGCACCAGCGCTGGGGGTTGTTATTGTTGTCGCACCAGCGCTGGGGGTTGTTATTGTTGTCGCACCAGCGCTGGGGGTTGTTATTGTTGTCGCACCAGCGCTGGGGGTTGTTATTGTTGTCGCACCAGCGCTGGGGGTTGTTATTGTTGTCGCACCAGCGCTGGGGGTTGTTATTGTTGTCGCACCAGCGCTGGGGGTTGTTATTGTTGTCGCACCAGCGCTGGGGGTTGTTATTGTTGTCGCACCAGCGCTGGGGGTTGTTATTGTTGTCGCACCAGCGCTGGGGGTTGTTATTGTTGTCGCACCAGCGCTGGGGGTTGTTATTGTTGTCGCACCAGCGCTGGGGGTTGTTATTGTTGTCGCACCAGCGCTGGGGGTTGTTATTGTTGTCGCACCAGCGCTGGGGGTTGTTATTGTTGTCGCACCAGCGCTGGGGGTTGTTATTGTTGTCGCACCAGCGCTGGGGGTTGTTATTGTTGTCGCACCAGCGCTGGGGGTTGTTATTGTTGTCGCACCAGCGCTGGGGGTTGTTATTGTTGTCGCACCAGCGCTGGGGTTGTTATTGTTGTCGCACCAGCGCTGGGGGTTATTTGTATAATTTTCAGTTTGATCACCGCTGCTCTAGTGGTACCTCTAGCTGCAGTGGACGTGAATATAACACCCCAACTTTTCTGAAAGTGAAGGAATTGGGGAGATCAAAGGGATGGGGGTGCGGGAATTTGGGGGGGTTGGTGGGATGGGGGTGCGGGAATTGGGGAGATCAGAGGGATGGGGGTGCGGGAATTGGGGAGATCAGAGGGATGGGGGTGCGGGAATTGGGGAGATCAGAGGGATGGGGGTGCGGGAATTGGGGAGATCAGAGGGATGGGGGTGCGGGAATTGGGGAGATCAGAGGGATGGGGGTGCGGGAATTGGGGAGATGGTGCAGGCATTGGGGTGATCGGAAGGGTGAAGGAATTGGGGTGATCGAAGGGTTATAGGTGCAGGAATTGGGGAGATCAGAGGGATGGGGTGAAGGAATTGGGGTGATGGTGCAGGAAGTGGGGTGATCTGAGGATTATAGGTGCAGGGGAGATCCGAGAGATGGGGGGTGAAGGAATTGGGGTGATCGAAGGGTTGGAGGTGCAGGAATTGGGGAGATCGGAGGGATGGGGTTGCAGGAATTGGGGTGATGGTACATGAAATGGGGTTATTTAGAGGTGCGGGAATTGGGGGTGACTGAAGGGTTATAGTTGCAGGAATTGAGGAGATCGGAGGCATTGGCTGCGGGAATTGGGGTGATCTGTGGTTTATAATTGGGGAGATCAAAGGGATGGGGGTGCAGGAATTTGGGGGGTTGGTGGGATGGGGGTGCGGGAATTGGGGAGATCAGAGGGATGGGGGTGCGGGAATTGGGGAGATCAGAGGGATGGGGGTGCGGGAATTGGGGAGATCAGAGGGATGGGGGTGCGGGAATTGGGGAGATCAGAGGGATGGGGGTGCGGGAATTGGGGAGATCAGAGGGATGGGGGTGCGGGAATTGGGGAGATCAGAGGGATGGGGGTGCGGGAATTGGGGAGATGGTGCAGGCATTGGGGTGATCGGAAGGGTGAAGGAATTGGGGTGATCGAAGGGTTATAGGTGCAGGAATTGGGGAGATCAGAGGGATGGGGTGAAGGAATTGGGGTGATGGTGCAGGAAGTGGGGTGATCTGAGGATTATAGTTGCAGGGGAGATCCGAGAGATGGGGGGTGAAGGAATTGGGGTGATCGAAGGGTTGGAGGTGCAGGAATTGGGGAGATCGGAGGGATGGGGTTGCAGGAATTGGGGTGATGGTACATGAAATGGGGTTATTTAGAGGTGCGGGAATTGGGGGTGACTGAAGGGTTATAGGTGCAGGAATTGGGGAGATCGGAGGCATTGGCTGCAGGAATTGGGGTGATCTGTGGTTTATAGGTGCAGGAATTGGGAAAATCGGAGTGATGGGGGGGTGCAGGAATTGGAGTGATCGAAAGGGTGATGGAGCAGGAATTGGGGTGATCAGAGGGGGTAAAAGAATTGGGGTGATCTGAGGGTTGGCGGCATGGGAATTGGGGTGAAGGTGTAGGAATTGGGGTGACTGAAGGGTTATAGGTGCAGGAATTGGGAAAATTGGAGGGATGGGTGAAAGAATTGGGGTGATCTGAGGGTTGGCGGCGCAGGAATTGTGGCGAAGGTGTAGGAATTGGGGTGATCGAAGGGTTGGAGGTGCTGTAATCGGGGGGTGACTGAAGTGTTATAGGTGCAGGAATTGGGGAGATCGGAGGGATGGGGGTGCAGGAATTGGGGTGTATGTGCGGGAATTGGGGTGATCTGTGCAATATAGGTGCAGGAATTGGGGAAATCGGAGGGGGTGAAGGAATTGGGGTGATCAGAGGGTTGGCAGCTGGGAATTGGGGTGATCGAAGGGTTGGAGGTGCTGGAATCGGGGGTGACTGAAGGGTTATAGGTGCAGGAATTGGGGAGATCGGAGGGATGGGGGTGCAGGAATTGGGGTGATCTGTGCAATATAGGTGCAGGAATTGGGGAAATCGGAGGGGGTGAAGGAATTGGGGTGATCAGAGGGTTGGCAGCGTGGGAATTGGGGTGAAGGTGTTGGAATTTGGGGTGATCGAAAGGTTGAAGGTGCTGGAATTGGGGAGATCGGAGGGATGGGGGTGCAGGAATTGGGGTGATTTTGGAGGTGTGGGAATTGGGAAGACCGGAGGGTTATAGGTGCGGGAATTTGGGTGGTGCAGAAATTGGGGTGATCTAAGGGTTGGTGGTGCAGGAATTGGGGTGGAGGTGTAGGAATTGGGAAGACTGGAGGGTTGAAGGTGCAGGAATTGGGGAGATCGGAGGGATGGGGGGGTGCAGGAATTGGCGTGATCGAAGGGGTGAAGGTGTAAGAATTGGGGGTGATTGAAGGGTTATAGGTGCAGGAATTGGGGTGATGGTATGGGAATTGGGGTGATCAGAGGGGTGAAGGAAATGGAGGTAAACTGACATTTTTGGGGACACGATTGGTGACTCCGGGTCTGACCACCATCCCCCATCGAAAGCTTTAAAAACAAAAGTTCTCTGGAGTTGGGCGTCGAAGTCTTTTTAGGGTCTCCAGACGAGGGGCTCTAACGCTCCACGTTTGGGTGGGGTGACCTTCCAGAAGCCGCGCTGGACACACACGGGACCCGATAGTTGTGTTCTCGGGAGTCTCGCACGGTCTGCGGTGAAGCGGACTATGAAGACGGAGAGGTCTGTTGGGTAGAAGTCGATGTTCTTCTCCCTCACGGACCCTCAATGACGGTTTCCTGACATTCGGAAGGCTCGTCGTGTCCTCTGGGAAGTGCTGCACAACGCAAACCAGGCGTGGGAATAAAACGACTTCTGGCCGAGGCCTGCATGGCGGATGGACGCTTGGGGAGGAGGGGGGGGTTGTCTGTCTGCTGAGGGGGGAAGACGGATCACATGCATCGTGTGTCATGCTTTGTAGATACTGCCATTAACACCACATTCCGATGAATGCAGGAGCACCCCGTCAACACTATAGTTGATTGGTTCACGAGTCGGAAGCGGTTGGATGGGGTTCTCCATTTTCAAAAGGAGGGTCAATGACAAGTTCTCTTGATGGCTCCTCCACCCCCCCCCCCCCCCATTCTTTGAAGAGCTTCCCCGCTGTTGGAGCTCTCAAAAAAATATCTAGAACTTCCGCGTATGGGAATCATGTGACACAACCAATTGCTAGGGCTGAACACTGTCAGGTTGGGGTGGGGGTGGAAGATCTTTAACCCTGTGTAAGCCTTATGATTGTTCAACACTCCCCCAAAAAATGGAGCCCAAAGGGTCAGTCCAACCAAAGCTATAGGTGGGCTGGGTCACCATTGGCTCTTATTGATGGCTTTGAGACCCTCAATGAGACACTGGCTTTGCCTCAGACGCCAACACTACACTTGATTGGTTTGGTTGGGTTCACTTGAACCTTTGAAGAGCTTCCCTGCAGTTGGAGCTCTCAAAAATATTTAGAACTTGGGGTTTCTTCCTCCCATGACTCAACTAATTGCTAGGGCTCAACACTGCCCCAAAATATGAAACCCCAAAGGGGGCAAACGGTCAGTCCAACCAAAGCTGTAGGTGAAGCTTGGTAGGCTGGGTCAACATTGGTCCTTGTTGATGGCTTGGAGGCCCTCAATGAGATGTTGCTTCAGACACCCTCACCCCACCAACACTACACTTGTTTGGTTGGGTTCACATGAACCTTTTGAAGAGCTTCCCCGCAGTTGGAGCTCTCAAAAATAACTAGAACTTCAAAGTATGGGGTTCCTATGACATTCCTCCCATGACCCAACCAATTGCTAGGCCTGAACACTACCCCAAAATATGGAACTGCAAGGGGGCAAAGGTCAGTCCAACCAAAGCTAAAAGGTGAAGCTTGGTGGGCTGGGTCACCATCGGGCTCTTGAGGGTCCTTAAGACAGCAATGAGATGTTGCTGGCATTGCTTCAGACACCCCCTCCCCCACCAACACTTCAGTTGATTGGTTTGGTTTGATTCACATTAACCTTTTGAAGAGCTTCCTCGAAGTTGGAGCACTCAAACATTTCTAGAACTTCCAAGTATAGGGATCATGTAATCGCCTTCCCACGACTCAACCAATTGTTAGGGCTGAACAGAGGTTGGCGAGGGTGGAAGATCTTTAACCTTGTGTAAGCCTTATTGTGATGTGCTGAACGTGCCCCAAAATATTTAACCCCAAGAGGCAAAGGGGAAGTCCAACCAAAGCTATAGGTGAAGCTTGGTAGGCTGGGCCAACATTTGGTCCTTATTGATGGCTTGGAGCCCCTTAATGAGATGTCGCTGGCTTTGCTTTAGACGCCCCCTCCCTCACCCCACCAACAACACACTTGATTGGGTTCACGTGAACCTTTTGAAGAGCTTCCCAGCAGTTGGAACGTTCAAAAATTTGTAGAACTTCCAAAGTATAAGGATCATGTGGCCACCTTCCCATGACGCAAGCAATTTCTAGGGCTGAATGCTGCCCCGAAATATGGAACTCCAAGGGGCAAAGGATCAATCCAACCAAAGACATCGCTGCCATTGCTTCAGACACCCCCTACCTCACCAACACTATAGTTGATTGGTTTGGTTGGGTTCACGTTACACGTTTGAAGAGCTTCTCAAATATATCTAGAACTTCCAAGTATGGGGATTGTGTGACCTACTTCCCACAACACAATTGCTAGGGCTGAATACTGACGGGTAGGTGAAGGGAACAATGTCAGGTAGGGGGAGGTCTGGTTTGGGGACCGCGCTGGATCGGTCACTAGTTGTAGGTAGGTGGCTCTTTGGGTAGTGAGGAAGGAATCCCTTTTATGCGGGTTGAGCCCAGCTGTATTGGACCGTCTTGGAGGGCTTGGTCTTCCACCTCTCTGGTATGACCATGTGGTTGTTTCAGCAAAAAGACCTGAGTGAGAAGGAAGGAGCGCCTGGTGTCTAAAAAAAAAAAGGTGCAACTCTTGATGTAGGGATCAAAAAACGTTTATTGAAAATTTAAACGAACATCGAGCCAACTAATATCGGGGGGGAATGGTTTCTTCTTCAGGGCTGTTACTTATAAGTGGGGGTGGCTCCCAGAGCGATTTCTATATTTCAGTCTTTAGATTTACCTCTCTGGCTTAGCCCAGGTTGGTGGGGCAAACATGTATAAAGGGGGTGAAGGTGTGGGAATTGGGGTGACGTGAGGGCTGAAGTAATTGGGATGAGGTGAGGGGGAAAGGTGCCGGAATTGGGGTGATGGATGAAAACCGGAATTGGGGTGAGGGGTGAAGGTGCTGGAATTGGGGTGAGGGGTGAAGGTGCTGGAATTGGGGTGAGGGGTGAAGCTGTGGGAATTGGGTTAATGTGAGGGGTGAAGGTCCCGAAATTGGGGTGATGGATGAAGCCCAGAATTAGGGTGACGTGAAGGTGCGGGAATTGGGTTGATGTGAGGGGTTAAGGTCCCGAAATTGGGGTGATGGATGAAGCCCGGAATTAAGGTGACTTGAGGGGTGAAGGTGCGGGAATTGGGGTGAAGGTGTGGGAATTGGGGTGAGGGGTGAAGTTGTGGGAATTGGGTTGATGTGAGAGGTTAAGGTCTCGAAATTGGGGTGATGGATGAAGCCTGGAATTGGGGTGACGTGAGGGGTGAAGGTGTTGAAATTTGGAGAGATGGATGAAGGTGCCGGGATTGGAGTGATGGATGAAGCCTGAAATTGTGAGAGGTGAAGGTGCGGGAATTGGGGTGAAGGTGCCGGTATTGGGGTGAGAAGGGAAGGTGTGGGAATTGGGTTGATGTGAGGCGTGAAGGTGCCTAAATAGGGGTGATGGATGAAGCCTGGAATTGGGGTGATGTGAGGGGTGAAGGTGTGGAAATTGGGGTGAGGGGTGAAGTTGCCGGAATGGGGGTGATCTAAAGGGTGAAGGTGCGGGGCTTGGGGTGTCGTGAAGATCCAGGAATTTGGGTGATCTGAGGGATTAATTTGCTGAAATTAGTGTGATCTGAAGGGTGAAGGTGCGGGCATTGGAGTGATCAGGGTGAAGATCTGTGTATTGGGGTGACCTGAGGGGTGAAGGGAATTGGGGTGTGAGGTTAATCGCCCTACGCTCTTCTCTAACGCGACTCCTTTCTTCCTCTACAGAGACAAGTCGCCACATTGCGGTGTTAACACGGCGGGACGGCGGCGGAAGTGGCGGAGCGAAGGAAGAGAGCGTCCGGCCCTCGACGCCCAGCCATGGCGCACCAGAAGCGGAGCCGGGAACAGGCCTGGCCGGAGGAGGCGGGCGACAAGGAGCACGGACTGTACAGCTTGCACCGGATGTTCGACATCGTAGGGACGCACCTGACCCACCGGGACGTGCGGGTCCTCTCCTTCCTTTTTGTGGACGTTATAGACGATTACGAACGCGGCATGATCCGCACGGGGCGGGACTTTCTGCTGGCCCTGGAGAGGCAGGGCCGCTGCGACGAGACAAACTTTCGCCAGGTTCTCCAGCTGTTACGGATTATAACGCGGCACGACCTCCTGCCGTACGTGACCCTGAAGAGGAGGCGGGCCGGTGAGTTCTCATGCTTGTGCGGAGCGACTGTGTCATTGGTGTTTTATCAAAAAAAAAGAGGCGTGGCCTGATGACACGGGTAAAACGGACGAAACGCACACGGAGTATACAAAAGTTTGTGAGACATTTAAGATTCATTTGTAGAGTAGAGACTTCTGTCCAGTCTTTTTATTGCTGACCCTGTTGGGGGGGACTATACCTCACTTCCTGTCCTTGTGACACCATGACGAGAATGGGAGAGGGATGGTTGTCACCAGGGCAGGAAGAAGACAGTGATTTAAACTGGACAGCGCCTCGAACTTTTTTGCATTTGAGAAGATTGCTCTGTTGCATTCTTTATCATCACTACTGGAGAGATTTCCCCTGACGTTTCAGTTCTGACAGGAAGTAAAGGAAAATCTCCCCAGTGGGGACACCGACCATAACGAAAAGCCTGGTGTCATCACTTCTTGAATTAGAATGGTGGTTATAGAGAAGAGCTTCATGAAAATGCCATGTTGTAAATGAATCCACGGCAAACTCCGGCACATCACTCTGACAAATCCAGCTGCCAATCCCTTTCACCCCAACTGGGGCTCAGTCATAGTGATCTGTCTTTGGGTCAAACGCGTCAGTGAAGTGGGATCGATCTGGTAGAGAGCAATGTGCTTTATTAATAAAGTTGCGAATTAAAAAAAAAAGAGGTGCGGCTTTTTGTGTGTGCTGGGGAAGGTGGGCCCCATCAAGCCCCGTGTTGTGGTTCAGTAAGAAAGCCAAAAGGCCCCCCGGTGGGTCAGGAATAAGTAATGCACGGAGTTCAGTAGTCGGGGGGGTGGGGGGTAGCTCAGGGGTCAGGAGTAAGTAACAGGGGGGGTCGGGGAGCGAGAAACGTAGATCAGGGAGTCAGGAGCGAGAAAGGTAAAGAATTCAGGGGTCCGGAGCGCAAAGCGTAGAGGGGGTCAGAGGTGGGGAAACCTAGAGGGGTTCAGAAGCGCGAAACATGAAACGCACAGGGGTCGGTAGCGTAGAGCGGGTCGGGAGCGCAAAGCGTAGAGAGGGTCAGAGGTGGGAAAACCTAGAGGGGTTCAGGAGCGAGAAACATGGAGCGCACAGGGGTCAGGAGCGCACAGGGGTCGAGAGGGCGAAACGTAGAGGGTCAGGAGCGCGAAACTTAGAGTGGGTTAGAAGTGGGAAAACCTAGAGGAGTTTAGGAGCACGAAACATGGAGCGCACAGGGGTCGGGGGAGCGCGAAGCGGAGAGAGGGTCAGGAGCGCACAGGGGTCGGGGGAGCGCGAAGCGTAGAGAGGGTCAGGAGCGCACAGGGGTCGGGGGAGCGCGAAGCGTAGAGAGGGTCAGGAGCGCACAGAGGTCGAGAGCGCGAAACATAGAGAGGGTCAGGAGCGCACAGAGGTCGGGGAGCGCAAAGCATAGAGAGGGTCAGGAGAGCAGAGGTCGAGAGCGCGAATCGTAGAGGGGGTCAGGAGCGCACAGAGGTCGAGAGCGCAAAACGTAGAGTGGGTCAGGAGCGCGAAATGTAGAGTGGGTTAGAAGCGGGAAAACCTAGAGGAGTTCAGGAGCACGAAACATGGAGCGCACAGGGGTCAGCAGCGGCAAGTGTAGAGAGGGTCAGGAGCCCACAGGGGTCAGGAGTGCGAAGTGTAGAGAGGGTCAGGAGAGCACAGAGGTCGAGAGCGCAAATCGTAGAGAGGGTCAGGAGCGCACAGGGGTCGGGGGAGCGCGAAGCGTAGAGAGGGTCAGGAGCGCACAGAGGTCGAGAGGGCAAAACGTAGAGTGGGTCAGGAGCGCGACATGTAGAGTGGGTTAGAAGCGGGAAAACCTAGAGGAGTTCAGGAGCACGAAACATGGAGCGCACAGGGGTCAGGCTCATGAAGCATAGAGTGGGTCAGAAGCACAAAACTTGTTGTTGGGTCAGGAGCGCTCAGGGGTTCGGGAGTGCAAAACCTAGCAGGGTTCAGGAACACGAAATGTATCGGGGTTCAGGGGGTCAGGAGCGCAAAACGTAAAGACGGAGGGTCAGGCGCAAAGAGCAAATGGAATTCGGGGGGTCAGGAGCGACACAAAGTAGACGGATCGGGTCAGCAGTTACAATTTTTGCGGCTTGTCGTCATTCTCATCCTCGTCCCTGGGGTCGGGAGGGAGAAAGGTAGAGGGTTCAGGGGGTCGGGATCGCGAAACGTAGAGGGGGTCACAGGAGCAAGTCTGCGGTGCACACGCTATAACTGGCTTTTCTGGAGTAGCCCGCGCACACACGGCAGCAGGAATTGCGTTTAGGGCGCTACTAGTTGCGCTGTTTTATGTACCACTTGAGAAGTATGACTGGTTGGAGGAACCCCTTTCCTGGGTACAGTCCCAGTTGTGAGGGGTCTATCCCTGGGGAAAGTTGATTGGTGGACCAAGGTAGCGATGCCTCCGTGCTTGTGTTCTTGGGTCTTTCTATTAGGAGAGAGCCCCGCTCTTCTGGGGCGGGGCCACAGCTGGGAGATGCAAGGAAGCCTGGAGGTGACTTGGCCCAGCAGACTCCGCCTATAAAACATCACCTTCGGGTGGACCGGACGGGTTGTCACCGTGTTCTCCTTTTGCCCGCAGTGTGCCCGGACCTTGTAGACAAATACCTCGAAGAGACTTCTATTCACTACATGACGCCGCGAACGCACAGCAGCGGAGAGTCAAGCACGGAGCACATGCGCTCACCTGGTAAGAGGCGCGTGTATGGTCATAGGCGGGATCCTTGGGGGGGGGGGGGGAAATAGGGGGCGGTTCCCGATTTAATGTGAGTTTAACACTTTCCTGTTTGTGTTCTCTTACCTGCAGCCCCACCCCATAACCCCATGGTGTGTTCCCCGCCCTCCGGACCCCAAATCTGCACTAAGAGGCCAGGAAGGGGTAGACCGCCCCTCAGCAGCCAGAAGAAGAGGAGGAAATCCATCACACCGGACCCCAAGGAGAAGCAAACGTGCGGTAGGTGGACGCTAATAAAGAGGACCTGTTGCCACCACATGAGGTTGAGAATGGCTATAGTCCAAGTAAAATGGTGAGCCCCATAACCTCTCCTCTTACATTGGTGGTCAGTAAGGAGCCCCAGTAACATCTCCTCTTACATTGGTGGTCAGTGAGGAGCCCCCATTATAGTGCCACCATGATGTCACAGTTCTCCTTTTTGGAGAGTTTCCCTTGTGCCTCCAGTTTCTTCAGGCCAGGAAGTGAAGGGAAATCTCTCCAAGGGCTTTAGATAGACCAAGTTTAGGCAAAGTTATGGTGAGCTCCAGTAACGTCTCCTCTTAGATTTGGTGGTCAGTGAGGAGCCACACTTACATCTCCTCTTAGATTTGGGGGTCAGTAAGAGCCCCATTATAGTGCCTCTATGATGTCACAGTTCTCCTTTTTGGAGAGTTTCCCTTGTGCCTCCAGTTTCTTCAGGCCAGGAAGTGTAGGGCAATCTCTCCAAGGGCTTTAGATCACCATGTTTAGGCAAAGCTATGGTGAGCTCCAGTAACATCTCCTCTTACATTGGTGGTCAGTGAGGAGCCCCCATTATAGTGCCACTATGATGTCACAATTTTCTATTTGGAGAGTTTCCCTCTTGCTTCCAGTTTCTTCAGGCCATGAAGTGAAGGGAAATGTCTCCAATGGCTTTAGATACACCATGTTTAGGCAAAGTTATGGTGAGCTCCAGTAACATCTCCTCTTACATTGGTGGTCAGTGAGGGGCCCAGTAACATGTCCTCTTACATTGGTGGTCAGTGAGGACCACCAGTAACATGTCCTCTTACATTGGTGGTCAGTGAAGGAGGTCCAGTAACATCTCCTTGCATTGGTGGTCAGTGAGGAGCCCCAGTAACCCTCTCCTCTTACATTGGTGGTCAGTGAGGAGCCCCAGTAACCTCTCCTCTTGCATTGGCTGTCATTGGGGAGCCCCAGTAACACCTCACTGACCACCAATGCAAGAGGAGATGTTACTGGGGCTCCTCACTGACCACCAACGTAAGAGGAGCCCCAGTAACGTCTCTTGCATTGGTGGTCAGTGAGGAGCTCCAGTAACATGTCCTCTTAGATTTGGTGGTCAGTGAGGAACCCCCATTATAGTGCCACTATGATGTCACAATTCTCCTTTTTGGAGAGTTTCCCTCTTGCCTCCAGTTTCTTCAGGCCACAAAGTGAAGGGAAATCTCTCCAAGGGCTTTATCTCTCCAAGATCTCTTCTTAGATTTGGTGGTCAGTGAAGAGTTCCGGTAACATCTCCTCTTACATTAGTGGTCAGTGAGGAGCTCCAGTAACATCTCCTCTTACATTGGGGGTTAGTGAGGAGCCTCAGTAACATCTCCTCTTGCATTGGTGGTCTGTGGGGAGCCCCTGTAACATCTCCTCTAAATTGGTTCTCAGTAATGAGCTCCAGTAACATCTTAGATTTGGTGGTCAGTGAGGAGCCTTCATTATAGTGCCACTATGATGTCACAATTGTTCTCCCCTTTGGAAAATTTCCCTCTTGCCTCCAGTTTGTTCAGAGCAGGAAGTGAAGGGAATTCTCTCCAAGGGATTTAGATATACCATGTTTAGGCAAAGCTATGGTGAGCTCCAGTAACCTCTTACGTTGGTGGTCAGGGAGGAGCTCCAGTAAAATCTCCGTGACCACCAAATCTAAGAGGAGATTTTACTGGAGCTCCTCCCTGACCACCAACGTAAGAGGTTACTGGAGCTCACCATAGCTTTGCCTAAACATGGTATATGTAAATCCTTTGGAGAGATTTCCCTTCGCTTCCTGGCCTGAAGAAACTGGAGGCATGGGGGAAACTCGTCAAACAGGAGAACAGTTGTGACATCATGGTGGCACTATAATGGGGGCTCCTCAGTGACCACCAAATCTAAGAGGAGCCCCCATTATGGTGCCACCATGATGTCACAACTGTTCTCCTGTTTGGCGAGTTTCCCCCATGCCTCCAGTTTCTTCAGGCCAGGAAGCGAAGGGAAATCTCTCCAAGGGCTTTAGATAGACCATGTTTAGGCAAAGTTATAGTGAACTACAGTAACATCTCTTGTTACATTGGTGGTCAGTGAGGAGCTCCAGTAACCTCTCCTCTTAGATTTGATGGTCAGTGGGGGAGCCCCAGTAACGACATTTCTTAGATTTGGTGGTCAGTGAGGAGCCCCCATTATAGTGCCACCATGATGTCACAATTGTGGAGAGTTTCGCTCGTGCTTTCAGTTTCTTCAGGCCAGGAAGTGAATGGAAATCTCTCCAAGGGCTTTAGATAGACCAGTGATGGCGAACCTCGGCACCCCAGATGTTTTGGAACTACATTTCCCATGATGCTCATGCACTCTGCAGTGTAGTAGAGCATCATGGGAAATGCAGTTCCAAAACATCTGGGGTGCCAAGGTTCTCCATCACTGAGATAGACCATGTTTAGGCAAAACTATGGTCCTGTAGAACTTTTACAAATTAACGTACCTTGGTCAGGTGGTTAACTTTCGTTTTTTTTTTCTTCTTCCCTTTCTTCTCCTGCCCCCGTCGCAGATATCCGCCTGCGGGTACGGGCCGAGTACTGCCAGCACGAGACGGCACTACAAGGCAACGTCTTCTCCAACAAGCAGGACCCCCTGGAGCGCCAGTTCGAACGCTTCAACCAGGCCAACACCATCCTAAAGTCCCGGGACCTTGGCTCCATCATCTGCGACATCAAATTCTCCGAGCTCACCTACCTGGACGCCTTCTGGCGCGACTACATCAACGGCTCTTTGCTGGAGGCGCTGAAAGGCGTCTTCATCACGGACTCCCTCAAGCAGGCCGTGGGCCACGAGGCCATCAAATTACTGGTCAACGTGGACGAGGAAGACTACGAAATCGGCCGCCAGAAACTGCTTCGGAACTTGATGATGCAGAGCACGCTGTGACGCCAACAGAGGACCCTTTTTGGGGGTGGGGCTGCGGGAGGGGTGGAGTTACAATGACGGCGCTGCTCGGCATATGGCGGCTCTTAAAAAAGGTTAACGGATC